>JAULBM010229807.1:1827-17053 GCA_032357055.1 Geukensia granosissima
ACTTTTCCCTTATTTTTTTGTTAACTGCCCCCCCCCCCCCCCCCAAAAAAAAAAAAAGAAGAAAACGGTTGATTTATAAATAGCATTTTTGTTTGAAACCCCTGAGCCAATTGCAGCTAAACGTTGATGGTGGTCCTCTTACATGTATGCATGTCTGGCACTTAGCGAATTTCAACCATGCAAACTTGTGCCAACCGTTACCACCCCAACAACAGAACGTTGTTTAATATAAGGCAATAGGAGGAATTCATTTGTAAAATCTTTTGTCAGAAACTACTGATCCAGTTGCTACCAAAACTTAGTCGAATGGTCCTTGGATAGTTCTCATCTAAAATTATGACCAGCCTCTTCTCCTGACAATAAAGATGGCAACAATATCCGAATATAGTAACTTAGCAAATGGTCATAGGATGATCTTCTTCATTCTTGACAAAAATGGATGACCATTGCTGAAACAAGATTTAATAAATATTTGCCGCACTTGGTTTAATTTGTCTGAACGCCTAAATATTAATTTGTCACACAGCTCATCCCTTTATTAATTCCTATCAATGTCACAACGTACTTTAATACTAATCGCCATTTAAAATGTTCGCATGTTCAAAATGGTATAATTGGTTTAATCCTATTTGAACAAACAATTTTCCAAAGCATTTTTCAAATGCTTCACGGGATTACTTTGATAAGTATTAATATACGTAAACAGCTGACCAAGACAACACATTCAGCTGACCTGGTCATTCAAAAACGTTCCGGACAAATAAATCCGTCTGTTCGTAGTTTCCTTAACACGCAAAAGCATGAGTTTTGATATGTTTTATGCCAAAAGTTCCCATGAATCATTTTAGTTCTGCTTTCTTATTCTACAATATTTACTACGTCGGACCAATACCAGGACTTTAGTCAAAATATATCAAAAGTTGAAATACGTCAAGTTATATGATCTTATATATCTGCGTAATTCTATTTTTTTTTTTATGAAACCTGTCCTGCGTTAAAATTTATTCCTTCATAAAGTATGTCGTAATTACGAGTTAGCTATGTTGTTATTTCGACATATTTATTTTTTGCAAATGACCCTGAGCTGCCGCAAAAACTTAGAATTCACAATATTGGCTAATTAAACAACGAAAACCAATGGACTACAGTTTCTTGTTAAGGGACAGGCAAATAAGTGTGTGGCGGGGTTAAACCGGCTGGTGAGCGCTCAACACCCCCCTAACCTGGGACAGTGGTGTGACGAAACAGCAATAAATCACACTATAAAAACGGTTAAAATGGATTTAACACTTGAGGACGATACTGAAAACCAACAACAAATACAAATAACACTAATACATGATACAACAAAGTGTCGACCTCGAAAGAGTACTCGCAGTTGCTGTCTGCTAGTTTTAAAAAACCCAAAAGCAACCGATCTGGAAACCAAGTTTTATTACGGTGTCAATATTAACACGTCCAATTGGATTTAGTATTTAAATATCATTATAAGTCAAAGAAAACATGGGTTGTGGAAATGCCAATATAAAAAATATATATATATATTAGACAGGAAGTAGAAAATGTTATAACAAATATGAACTGTTTAGTTCTTATTTATCCATTAACATGAAAGTCAACATTAGTCATGTTAGTATCAATAAAAGTTTGCTGCATTTTTCAGTTTCATGCAGTTGTCAGGTATGTTCAAATCACCCATGGGTAAGCTTGAATGAAGTCTTCACAACATTTTGAATGTACTTATTTTGGCAAAGTACTTTGTCTTATATAAGTATGAATTATATCAGTAAAAGATAACACCGATGAGCTTTAGATTATGTAATACAAATGAATAAGATTTAATTTTACGGTTTATAGAGATGGCGTTATCTTCACAAAACCATAATTGTTCGTCTGCCGTTGTTTATGTTTTTGCAAGGCCGCGGAAGAATTTTTACAATGATTTTATCTTTAGATTTTGCGGTCCTGTTTTGTGCAAATACATGTAGTAAAAGCAAAGTTCAGAACAACCACAAACACTGAAGGCCGTGCGTAGGGGGGATCATGATTTTTCTAGTAATCAAATAATTATAACAAATCATTTTAAATTATTTGTCGTTTTCCCATAAGTAATCAAAGTTTATGCTTCGTGGGTAATCAAATAATCACATTAAAACAGTAACCATACCGAAATCTGTCTGATGGTAAAATAATAAAAAAACCATGCAGAAACTCAAAACTAGACTAAAACATTTAACAACTAACAACAACTTTTATAATTAAATTTGATAATTAATTTAAACAGCTACATGTATGACAAAACCTATGTTGTTGTGTAAAAGTATTGCGTATTTGCCTTTTACAAGGCCTTCGTGTCTTAACGGTATTGGTCTAGACAAAAAACCTACTGAACCAGTAACATATATTCATAGGACAAATTGTCAAAACACCTGGGTATTTAACCAGCCGGCATGTTGACATTGAGAATTCATAAGGAAAAATTTGTAAAATGTTCAAAGCATATTATTTCGATTTCTTTGTTAGAATCTGAATGTTCTATGAGAAAAAATAACACGAGACACGAAGTCATAATACTATTATTATCCCTAATTTTTATAAATCGATTTTCATTTTAAAGTCGTTGTAAGGCATTTTACGTTGAGCCAAAAGTAGGTACCTTACTGCAAGATCAAAGTTGTATTCTAGTCATGGTTGTTCTGCATCTGATAGACAACTTTGGGAATCTAAAAGCTATTGAGATGTTTAGATTTCCTTAAAGGGCAATAGCGGCTCACGTGATTGTGGATGCAGTTTACATATGTTGTGCAAAAAACGCCTATTGAAAACATGAATTCTAAAAGTCGATTACCCTAATTTAGATTAATAACACTTTAATTAGCAATCACTTGGAAACTGTTCAAAAATTAAAACAATTAAATAATTCAATATCATGTTTAGGAGTTCTACTAACATGTGTCACAATATTAGATGACAAGAGGCATGTCATTTCTCACCTTGAAACATGCTTTTTACATGGAGCTTAAAGCTACATGTTGTGTATAGAAAACCTGCACTGCATATCCAATGGGGAAAAAACTGGATTCTAAAAGTAAATTATCCAAATTAAGACTTGGACTGAAAAGCAATCGTTTGGAAACCATACAACAGTCATAATCATTCAATTTTGATAATTTTCTGGTAATCATTTCGAAACCAAACAACAGTCTAATTGTTTACCTACTGTGCACAGAATATTGATATCAATGAAAAAACCCACGGTTAATTAACTTGACAGTTTTAATGTTCTATATATAATTGATCTGCAATACGACTAACGAACATAAAAAACAGGAAATTGTTGATAAAATTTATGCCGATGTTTTATATTGACTTTCAATTTTTACTTGTTTGCACTGTATTATAGATCTATGACTAACTGCCGCATTTGAATACATGAATTACGCTGATAACTCTCGTTATTTCTTCCATATAACATCAAATATAACTGATCACTGATCTTTAAAAAAAACTTCCAATTGATCGGAATTTTTTACTGCTGAAGGGGATTCTAATACATGTCGCTGTATCTTTTAAGCTATTTCAATATCTCAAAATTCTCATTTTAAGCCCCAAAATATGAAAAAAACTGCATTTTTGCAGCAAAAGTTGAAATTAAGCAAAGTGTTGAATTCTGGCCTTTAAATTTTACAAATTTATGAAAAATCTGATATCTATTTAGATCAATAAAGATCAATATTTGATTTTGTTTAATGACCAAAGAATAAATCTACAAAACATCAACAAAGATGGTCACAGTTCTTAGCATTGGAGTGGAGTCTCCTTAGCAAATACTTTACAGTGTGTACAATGTGTGACTCGAACGTTTTTAGAATCAACTTTGATGTTGCAACAGATGCGAAAACAGATGAAATTAACTGACCATTTGCCACATCTTAAATGAACCATGATAAAATTGAAAGTCTGGACAGGTGCTCGTAGACCGACCTTAGGGTTTGTCTAATGAATTAAGGTCACGCTTCAACATTAATAACGCGTTATCAAAATAAGGTCAATGAAATCGCCCTTAATTCTATCAAAAAAAACTTGCAACAACAAATAACGAACTTGCCTGACAACGGATGTAGTAAATGTACAAAGAGACATATCCGAAGAGGCTTTGGCATGCAACGGACATAAATGCTGATGTATTCTAGAGTCACTACAGGGAGGGGTGATAAAGTTGGGGAAAATATATTTATTATTATAAAATTACTTAAATAAAGAATTTGAATTTGAATTTTATTATTATAAATGCAGACAAAAGACCAATTAAGACATAATATTACAGAATAGAAACACATACATACATATTTATACCAAAACAGCATATTAAGACTGTAAGGGATCGCTTTTCCTCAATTCTAATGGCTTTTCAATAAAAGACACTACAGTCCTAATTTGATCAGATGTTGATGGGATTAAAAATATCGGTATTTCAATTAAAGTCTATAAACAACTGAAAATACAAACAAACCAAGTGGGGAGAAATAATATTTTAAAGTTTAAAAAGCCGAAACAAGTATACAAGAAAGAATATACATGTAGGCACCATACGCGTTTGGATTAATCTGAAACAACAACATGGAAACATCGTGTCTTCTAAAGGAATCAATAGTCTCTTTTATCAGCCAATGGGAAGTTGTGCACAAGTATTTGCTTATTTGAATTAAGAAAAACCTCCAGATCGATCATCGGTACAGATGGGAGGGGGCAAATCTTCGAAGTAACACATAAATAGTACACCATCTAATATAGGGAAAGCAATACAAACTAGGTGTGACACCACGAGATCTAACGAGACCAATAGCGATAGTTATAAAAATATCAAAATAATATTGACCTCCTTTCGGATTGACGTTAACTTGAATATGAGTAAAGGTAGTTCTCAGTCTAAAAAAAAACCCATCTCTATATTTTTCAACAGTTAAACTTCAGTATATACTTGAGTAATAAATTTTTTTAATGGTCACCATTGAAATAAAGAATATTTTTGAAGTAAAAATGAGCGTTTTGGCGTAAAAATAACACAGAGAGCACGGCGAAAACTGTAATTACAATATATTGATGTGTTATCGCAGACGATTCTTTCACAAACTAAATATAGTCAGAAGGACTTGATGTAAAGTTTCGGAGTGAAAGGCTGAGTTAACACATCAATAAATTCCTTGAAAATAGTCTTTATTACTTAAAAATCAAGTGAACTAGTCAAATAATTAAAATAATGACACAATTTAATTCAAGAGAGTAACTAATTTATTGGCCTATTAACTTAGTCTGATGACATCATCAACATTGGTTTATCGACGTGTAAACTTTTACGTTGTCATGTTACTGCACAATAATTGTCAAAATATCAGGCGACCCTGAGATTTTTGCTTTTTATGTAACAAAGTACTTGCACTTAACATTTGATATTTGGATCTATGGACAACCTTAAATGATTCCATGGAAGGAGGTGCTCACAAGCACTGATCCTGTATTGTTAAGGAGTTTCCTGAGGTCTTAGCTTTTTCCCATTTTGAATCAGTATTGCCCTCTTTGTTTGTTTCGAGATGTCAAATTTTTGTCAACTATGTCTTTATGGAATTTAGAATTCGAATCCCTCGCTGGGACTTTCGACAGTGGAATTTAACCTATGAATTTGTAGTTTTTAATTTAGAATTTTTAAATATTTCATACAAAAACTTTAATAAACTTTTCATATAAAAAATTATTTGAAAATGTAGATATTAAGTCACCGATCCTTGTAATGCAAATGAATCCGATACTTCGTTTAATAAAATCATTGATATTGTCAGTATAAGATTTCAAAATTATTTCCGGATATATTTCAACAGGTTGAAACTTTAGAATATGTGATATATTGAAATCTATACAGAAACACATTCAGTATACAATAAAACGTTGTTTACAAAACGCCCTGAGTAAATTGACTAATAATGAATCACATTATAATTTGTAAACAAAGTTATAACTAAAGAATATTGCTGTTAATGTTTTATGTAACATTTACAAGCTTCTTAAACAAATGATGAATAGTTGTTCTGTTAAAACATCACCAGATGACAATTTAACATCTATACTTCAAAGTGGCTGTTGAAATTAATGTCGAATGTTGAATTTCCAATAGTGCGATCCGACTGACACATTTTTGTAGGTTTGTTGGGACACTCGAACTCTGTGGGGGTAGAACCCGGGGGGTAGAAAAGGTTTAGAAATGGCTATTTCCCAAATGGTAAAAAGAATGTCCCAATGTGGTAATCCTTTGATATTGAAAATAATCAAATAGACACAGGTTCATGTGGTTAACAGGTAGAACTTTCCATACCCGAACAGAAACAGGGTTGTAGATTACCCCATCGAAGAGGATGTGAATGATGTACCTTAAAGGTAGCAGGAGTGAAAAAAATATCAAAAGGCCACAACACTGCCGGAGTAGCAGGGAGGTAGAAATTTTTTTCGACGCTAATAGACCTCCCGAGTGGCCCTCCTAAATTAAAATTGGCTTTCAAATAGTAGAATTCTCTGCAGGATGTTACGTCATATCTAAGATTAAAAGAGGATGTGTAGGAGGCTTAAAATATGAAGATTAGAAATGAACTCTTGTTCATTTGAAATAAAATTATTCTTATATGTACATGATTTAGTTTGCAGTGCTTACAACTCAAACATTAACCGTAAAACGACAGAACTTTGCTCAGACCGATAGTCCGGCAAGGGTCAACTTAGTTTCTCCACTTGGAGAGAGGGAAAGGGCTGATTGATATCTCTGTCTAGAGAATTCCCTCGTTAAAGGGCACAAACTTGGCATTAATTTTACAACAAATCTTAATCCAAAGTTACAAATGACACATTCTTAACACGATATTACCCCTTTTGGCCAATTGAAGAACTACCTTTTCTACCAGTCAATATTTTCGTCATATTGTCTGGTTCAGTTTTTGACGTGCACTTCTGATCAATTCTTCTTTTCTTATAAAACACAACTTATTAAAGTGTGGTTATATATTTTTATTGTCATAAATATTTATAGTGTTGGTTTATGAATTATTTATGTCGATGAACATGACAATAACCACAGTTCCCATGTTAAGGAGATTTGCGTAGTTTTAATTTAGTGAAAATGTTTAGATGTTATACATACGCGGAAATGTAATGTCATCGTAAAACTTATATAATTGTAACATTATTAGAAAGGGGGCTTCCGTGGGAATCTCGATTTCAAAGTTAAAATCGCCAACAAATTAAAAACTAACACTCGATGCGCTACTGACATGGATTCATTAATTGATTGATTGAATGTTGCTTAACGTCCAGTGGCAAATATTTAATGCATATTCAGGACGGGAGCATATTGATGAATGATGATGATGAACCTTGCTTTGTAGACGGAATCGCTGAGCCGGATTTTTTACGTGCTAGCTCACGAAAGCAACAGTCCACAAGAAGACATGCCACTTAAACCAGACACATTATTCTGACTGGGCCAACCAGTCTTTGCTCTAACTCCTCAATGCTGCTTGCTTAGCGGAGAAGCAGCAAATACCAATTTTAATGTCTTTGTTTTGACCTGGCCGGGGATCGTACCCACGACCTTCTGCTACTGACTTGGAGGGGCGAACAGTACATTCACGACTACTATCCTTGAACATACTAAAAGAAAAAAAAGGAACGGTATCAATGATAACCAGTTGTAAAACACGAACCCTACAAAACGGAGGATGTGCACAGTTGCTCCGGCAGGGCAAGTAACTCCTGCAACACTAGTGTCATCCGTGGTTTGACTCAGTTGTCAAAGCTGGTGTATAGTTACAATCGATGTTAATCACAACCGATATAGGAACGAATTTGTGACATCGTTGTTTTGAAATGCACGGTTATATTTATCTTTGTGGCATCTCGATTGTCAAAAGTGGCTCCGCAGACTGATACTGTATAGTTCAACAGCTTGTAAAGGTCATTACCAAGATCATGAACAATCTACTACTCGCCTTATTTCGAGATCTTTTTAAAAATCGTACTTTTTATTATAAATGCAAAAAGGCAGGACCCAGTTACTCCAATGACCCACAATATTCAATTATTTTCTTCTTTATTATATATAAAAATAGGATATGTGGTATGATTGTCCATGAGACAGCCATACGCCAAATGACAGTCAAATTTAAAATTCTACAGGTCCTATTTACTGCATTGAACAATAAACCACAGTCCACACCATAGCGGGAGTGTAAAAGGCCTCAAAATACAAAATGTGAAACTTTTCATAAAACACGACAATCGACCAAATCTATTGAAAAAAATGTTGAACAAATAACAATAAATGAAACAAAGATTACGACTGGATTACAGTTTGATGGCTTGAGACAGGCACATAACTATGTGGCGGGGTTGAACCGGTTGATAAGCACTTAACCTTCTGCCTAACCGGGGACAGTGGTGTTTTCTGTTGGTTGATGTAGTTTTCAGTATGATAAGTTTCTTGAGGGCTTTTGCAAACTTCTGAGTTTTTATGGGAAAAAAACATTATCTTGAGGTTGTAGTAAGGTACCCGTGGACAGGATACCTTATGGTACCCCAAACGGCGCCCCCTTTTTACAAAAACAATCGATTTTTTTATTTTTTATACATGTATAGGAACCCCTGTTTGATAGACACCAGTGACAATGGTAATATTGGGGTATCTTTGAAGCAAAACATTTTTAAAAAAATTTAAAAATAAAAATCGAAATTATTTGTAAAAATGGGGGGTCCTGTTGCGCACCATAGGGTATCCTGTCCACGAGTACCAGTGATTATTTAAGGCTTTACAGAGATATTCAATTTGAAGGTCATCGATAAAATTATTGTTTAGTTGCAATTTGAAAAATTGTTTTGACTTCTGAGTACACACGTTTCATAGGAGGGAAAATTCTTGAATTATATGATCGATCGTGATTTGGCACCGGATTGAATTCTGAGTAACACGATAGGTTACACTATTGTAGCAAGATTTGCTTACCCTCCCGGAGCACCTGAAATTATCCTTGTTTTTTTTTAAGGGTTCGTGTAACGCCAAATAAAGTTTTTCGTGTTAGTTTGTGTGTGCTTTATATGTTTGTCTTCATTTCATTTTGTTGACCATGGTCTTGTCGGTCTTCTCACTGTCTGACCATTGGTATCGTCGAATTCTTTTTAGTTTCTCATAAACATTGACATTCGTTTTCTCAATAATCCACATTTATTCAGTATAAGTAATGTGTTGCTCACTCGTTTCTCCGAATGACTTTTATTAATTGTTCGCCAAAAGAAGACAAAAATTTAAAACCATATGACCGGGAAATCCTTAGAACCAAATATGTGTAAGTTACGAGAATAATAACTGTTAAATAAGTGAGGTCATATCGAATGATGGATATGAATTCTGGTAATAACTGTCATAGGGTTAACCACCCAAATTACAGCAATATAGTCTATAACATTATATTGATATATGCGGATTTATTCAATAACCGTATAAAGTAACATGTGGATTTAGTCTATTATAATCGTTTGAAGTATTATGATTATGTGGATATCCAGCATAGAATGTAGGATCCAGAAAACAATATGATCAAAGCTCCTACCAGCCTTTTTGGTCGTCACAAAAACCTTATAAAGTTTATATATACTCCACAAAATGTGTATAATTGGTGGGTGGCTGTCTCATGGACAATCATACCACATCTCCTATTTTTATATAATCTCAAACATTTTTCTGTTTTTTTTTTTACCTTACCCTTTCCTGACCCCATCAGCATATATATGATGATGATTGTAACGGTCGTTCTTGACTAGTATACGTGTTTTCATATGATTTTGATCAACATCGTATGTTTAAAAATTAATGTTTACTATGGCAAATAAGACAATTCTTCTTCAGCTTGATTATGTGATTACGAAGGGATTTTTTTTTTCAATACTGTGAAACTTTCTTCAATGTCATGTAGGGCCTTGCGTTATGTATATAGTGAATTTTATCTTTCGCTGTTTTAAAGGTTACGTTGTTCAAGACTGACGTGCTTACTAAGCATGTAGAAAGGGGCCTAGGCTATTCAATGAATGAATCAAGATTTGGCTAATCATAAACTGATCAATAAGTTACACTGAGCAGGAAACATTAGTCGATATTGTTCAGCAGTATATTGTGTTGTTGACAATTTAAGAATTTTGCTGTGTTAAATTTCCATCAACATTAAATTTTTATTATGAATTAGAATACCTTAAATCTAGCCTATCAGTAGTTCTATTTGAAAAAAAGGTTGTAACCTGCTTTTTCTTCCTTTACAGATATTTATTGGAATATGTGTTACAAATGATGTCAATTGCCGGAAATGTAAAGCTGGATTTTACGTAAAACAACAGTGTAACACAGACCAAGAACCTTTTCATGACACAATATGCACCCCTTGTACTTCCGGTTTCTTTATGTCCACCGATGAAAATTTAGAAACCGAGTGTACATCGTGCTCAATTTGTGCGTCTGGGTTTTATACAATTTCTAGTTGCACAGCTACACATGACACACAGTGTGAATCATGTGACAAAAAAGTCGCATCTGATAGTTATAGAACATCTTGTGAAAGTGGAAATATAAGTTCAGCTTTAAGTATTTCAGACGAAAGTTTAAAATTAGACACTATTGAAGAGCCAGGTTCAGGCTCTGATATTGATAATGTTGTTTCATCAGGAAATTTTACAGTGATCGATAGTGATCTGATTGCTTCCGATAACGAAACGGAAGGTAGTGGTGAGGTTATTTTGGAAATTTCTCCCGAAAGTGAAATAGTTCTAGATGAAAAAACAACGAAAAGCACTCTTCCTATTTCACATATTGTAACAGAAAAAACAACGAAAAGAACTCTTCCTATTTCACATATTGTAACAGAGGTTAATGATGACGATCTGATACCAGTGTCTGCATCATCCACAACAACTGGCAAAACTGAGCCGCCCATAAAAAGTACAACAGTTAAAACTGATGCGCCCACAAAAATTACCACACCTGCTGTTGTCACCACACCTCAACCTTCAACATCACAACCAACAGTTTCAACAACACCACAACCAACAGTGACAAAATCACAAGCAACAGTTTCAACTACAGAGAAAACGATAGATCTTGGTGTAGGAATAAAACTAACAAATGAAGCGAGCGACGATACCAAAGATGAAAAATATGAAGTTGTTACCGACGTCCAAGTTGAAACACCACAACAAGAAAAGACCAAAGCAAATGAAGTTCAAGGTAAAACTTATACTTTAGGATACCAGTATACTTGTATTTTAAAGGATGTGTTCAGTAAGGCTATACTATGGCCCCTTAGTGTCAGGTATATCGAACAAATTCAATACATCACAATCACGCTGGTATATTAATAACAAGAGTTTTCTCTGGAAGACTTTCCCATGATATGATTTGTGCTTTAAAACATTATGAATGTTCTGGGTTTTTTGCTAAAACGGCCCGTCCTTTGCCTTTTAAGAATAGATTTGCTAGGTTCAGCAATCATTGGTTGCACATTTTGATGATACTTGTTTTTTAATCAGATAAGATAAACAACTCAATGCAAAGATGTGCTAATCATGGCCTAGATTGACCTTATTGCCCTTGTAAAAATTTGTTACAAAAGAGCGAGCTAACTTTTAACTTTTGTGGCGATTTTGATAATGTGATTACCATATTGTCGACTATTTGTGATAATTTGATTACGGTTGTACCACGAGGGATTAGTTAATACTGATGGTCCTTTGTAGCCAAGGTTCGGCTTGTCGACAGATTGCTTATATATATTTGAAAAAGTTGTCCTGTGATGGTCTGGTAAATTTTTACATTACCCTTCAAATTCTCGCCGAACACTTTTTAAAAAACAGAATCCCACTAGAAAGACGACTGATCTCTTTGGAGTAATATCGAAATGCGAAATAACGTAAAATTACAAGTATAATGGAGTCTGTAATATTTAAACATGGCTGCTTTAAGTGCGCTAGGAGTTTACACTCTTAATTTTTCATTATAGAATGAATTGTATTCTACATGGAATTGCTTCCATTTACAACTCTAGCCCATGTAATTAATTAATTTCTTTTCATCCAGTCATCGTTGATACATTATCTATTTCAAACATGGTAATGCTTTTTTATCAAATGGCCATAAAAAACGTTGATATGAATACGTGTGTCATCTTTATTTTGAAAAAACCTGTGTTGTGTATGACTATTATATATAAAAAACACATAAATGCATAAGTTTTCATCTGCGTTGTTTTAAAGGAACTTTTGCGTTTTTTTTTCAGAGAATAATCACACCCCAGTAAGGTCTCCTGTTTCAGAAAGGAAGTCTGCAATGGTAAGTTCAAAAACCATTTTTATAGGTTAAGGTTTATTAAACAAATCTGGTGTGAAAAGCTTGTTCTTCGACTATGTTTGTTAATCTTTGTTGCTGTTTGTTTTGGGACCGTTAAGAGCTTGGTTTGTGGCTTGAGCATTGCCACAAAGACGAAACGTGCGTTTGCCGATAGATCTGATTGGCAAATGGTATATATTTTACATGCCAATTTAAAGTTGCTTATTTTAGTAAGGAAGCTGTAACTTAGGGCCTGTTCACACTATAAAAGTTAATCCGGATTAACTCAGGTAAATGTGGATTAAGTCACATTGCGTTCACACTAGGTTTCATTTAATCCGGATAAACTTAATTCGCATTAAGTTAATCCGGATCAAGTTAATCTGGATTAAATTGTAGTGTGAACGCAAAATGTGGATTAAATATGACGTCATAATTAGTAACGTTACTTATGGTCTATTGATTTTAATCCGGATTAAGTTAAGCCACAACCCCAACGCTAGTGTGAACGCAACAGGTTACCTGAATACTGGCTTAAGTTGATCCGGATTAAGTTAATCTGGATTCAGTTTAAGCCTAGTGTGAACAGGGCCTTAAAGTCTGTTCTAGAACATAAGCGGTCCAAGTCGCATGTGTCGTTTGACAACTAATAAGCATTTAAAGACTGTCAATAACGTTACGTGCTTATTGAATATATTAATGCATATACTTACTTATGTCTTTTATGATTATATTTCTGATTAAGTATAACATTTTAAGTTATTTAATGTTGAAGAATTTTTAAAACTGAGTTTAATTCGGACTTTACTTTTTAATGTGGGTAATTTTTCCGGTGATCTCCCCCCCCCGGATCTCCCCCTCGTTTCGTTAGCTTCTTTTGGTTAATCCCCACTTGTTTGCATTCTTTTTTGGGGCTTCATGGAGGATTTGAAAATACAATCTTTATTTTATCATTTCTTATTTTATTTTAGTAAGGTTAAAATTCTTTATTTTACCATATTTACGATCCTTAACTTAAATTTTTTATTTTGTTTTTCAGACTGACGATAGTGACAAAGTTTCTATTGGAATCGTAATTGCTGTTGCCATAATCGCCGCACTCGTATTTTTCGTCATTGGTTTTATCGTCAGTAAATACTGCCGACGACGAAGACGAAGATTTAAGATGATGACTGTAAGTTTACAAAATATGTGTTTGCAGGTACTATTATATACATGTAGTTAGCTAGGCGCATGTCTTTGTATGACAACCAATGTTTGTGTTTATTATCAACTACAAAGTTCAGCAATTGCATGGAATACAAATTAGCTAAAAACCGAAATATGAAGCAAATAGAGGCTCGTGAACAGTCACTTGCAGTTATTGAATTTCAATTTTAGATTTTAGCTATTTTCTGATAAGCCAAATGCAGTGAGTTTCAATTTGGTTCTGTTTGTTAATACTGTAGTACACATATTCGTTGTACCTAAATTTAATTTAATGGTCGTACATGAATTAAAGTCTTTATTTATAGCAAATTACACCCATATGGGTCAAAAAACAGACAGAACTGTATTTCGATAATAATACGATGAGCGCATACAACTTTAAAAAACTCCATCAAATAAACATTAATTTAGTTTAATCAAGTTTTCGAGCACTTTTTGTACACTTGACAATATAACTATGTTGATGAAGATAATTTTAAGCGTCAAATTTAGAAAATATTGCAATGGGATAGGTAAGGTACGCACCTGCGAATTGACATTAATACATGTATGCAGGAGCCTGACCCTTGTTCTTTTTTAGAGCACAGTATTATGATGTACTAGACAACTTATTTTTCAAATATTATTAAATTGAACCTTCAACCAAATGCCAGAATAAATTTATCCGAACCTTGTAATTTGGTGATTGATGGGTTTATTTTCTGACATGCCATACAGCTGAATTTCGTGTTGGTCCAAAAGCCAAAGGCATGCTTTGTTAGCAGTGAAAGATTTAGAGGAACTTTACCCTCATTTTTCGGCACGTTTACCAAATATAGATAAAACGTGCAAAACTTTTATAAATATGTAAATCATAGTTTTGCTGCTTGAACCACCATTTGGACATTGATTTCCTTAGCTCACTCAGCCCAAAAGGCCATTGGAGCTTATGCCATCGCCTGCCTGTCAACAATCACACAAAATCTTCACGAAACCGCTTTCCCCGCACACCAACCAAAATGGCCGCCACAGCCAAACATATTTTAATATAGGACCCTTTGATAAAAATATACTTATATAAAATCTTCTTGTCGATAAATGAAGAGCTAATTGACACCAACCTTTAGTGGAATGGTCATTAGGTATACCTCCCAAGAATTTAAAATAAAGAATATGAATGTATATGAAATTCAGATTTGTTTACAACGAAATAACAAGAAATAATGACAAAACAGTGTTTAAACTTACATTGTAAGGGCTTTTCTTTTCTAGATGTAGCAAAAATTTGTGCCTTGTGTTGTGATGTATCACTAGTCTCATGAATTTTGCCTTGTTTTGTACGGAGATATATAAATTAAAATTAAAATTAATGAAAGGGCCATGATGACATAATCTACAGTTAAAATACGATTAAACCATTTCATACCGGCGATTCAATTGTTAAAATTTCTTCAAACTGTTGTTAGTTTCTGTAATTTAACAAAAAATATACAACGAAAAGTCGAAAAGTTTAATTTCAGTTAAACAGCTTATTGTACATGTATTTTAAATCTCTAACAAAGGAACATCGGGATAGGTTATATTACTGTTAAACTACATGTAATTTATTACTGACGGTGATGTAATAGTCCTAAA
>JAULBM010230027.1:0-28018 GCA_032357055.1 Geukensia granosissima
GACCGGAAAACTGATATGGCCCGCGCCTTCGGCTTGGGCCATATCAGTTTTCCGGTCCATACCATGGCCCTCGGGCAATCCGTATATCCCGATATTGCCCAATACATCAGTAACTATTATATACATATAGCACAAAATATGATTTGATATATCAAATACATATTTTGAATCATGCCAAAGTGCTTTAAACATGTTAAAGCAACAAATTTTTATACAAAGAGAAAATTAAGGTTTCCTCACTTTGGAATGTTTAATGAAACTGAGAGCAAAATTTAGAAAAAAGAAATAAAAAGATAGACAATGTAAACAGAAAAAAGAAACTTAATACACGGATATTTAAAACAGGTGATCGTTTATTTAGATTTTACTGCATTTTCCTCTATGCCTTTACCTGCGTTAGTGGCTTTGAAGCGGATTATAGTGTAGCCTCCATCTGGTACCGTGACTGTGTCTTTTATTACTGCTCTATGTAACTTCCGTCTGATATGACCCATGGAGTCCAATGCTTTAACGTACTCTATTGAAGTTGATGTGTTAAGCTAAAATAAAAGAAATATTTAAAATTTACATACATGTAAAAGATATGAAATATTTTTTTTAAAATAACCCCATTTTGTTGTGTTCAATTCAGTGTTTGATAGAGGGTCTATTTACGGTGAATCATACATACTGGGATTTTTAAAGTATGTTGACAGATAACTGAAGCTTGCTTACCTTCAATGGCAAATCTGATGTGTGATTATGACAATTACATACCGGATGTAAAAAACGAACAGTCTGCAAGAAAACAAATCCGTCTAAACGGAAACTTCTGGAATCGAGATGGTTAACACAGTGATTCATTATGCCCCTAAGTGATGCTTCCATATCGGAATAGCAGAAATTTAAAGGCAAATCTTCATGAATTTGATTTAACTCGGCCGAGTGGATCAAAACGAATCCTTCGGGATTCGAGGTGTGTGCCTTATAATTTAAGCATTTTAAATAGAAGAATAGGTGGCATAATTGTCCATGAGACAGCCACCCACAAAGTAACAGTAGAATTTTAACTTCTACAGGTCCCATTATGGCCTTCAACAATGAACCAGAGTCCATTCCATAACAGAAGCTGTAAAAGGCCCCGAAATGCAAATTGTGAAACTACACACAAAACACGACAAAGCAATTTTCTGTGCTGTTTGACTGATGTACAACCAGTTCAACTAATTATATAAATTAGTTGGTTTTTCTTTTTATGCACATATTTCAATATAAACAATATAGACTAATAAATATTAGCAAGTTTCATTTTTAGCCAAGTACTTGGGCCAAAAACGTGGCTTAACAATCCTTGTCCTTAATGTCTAGTTATTTTAATTAAAACATTTGTTCACAAATTTATCTAAATTGAAATTGATTTATTAATGATTATAAATCAATAAAACAAAGTTGTCTGTTTCTTACACCTGAAGGAAACATACAAACATGTCAGTCTCTGTCATATCAGGGTGTTTTATTCAATTTTTGACATGTATACAGTATATTGTCTTATTACACACATCAGGTTATGTCACTGGTTTAGAGGGATAAAGTGACTTTAGGAATATACAAAGTTAAGATGAAAATAGGAGATGTGGAATGATTGTCCATGAGACAGCCATCCACCAAATGAAAGTTAAATTAAGGCTTCTTAAGGTCCCATTAAGACCTTCAAAAATGAACAGAAGACAATACCATTATGAAAGCTGTAAAAGCCCCCCCCCCCAAAAAAAAATAAAAAAAGAGGTGAAACTATTAATAAAACATGACTACTGGTATTATTTGAAGAGTTGCATATGGAAAAAATTCCCTGACCAGGATATTTTTCTTGAATTGAAACTTTTAATTTTATATTCTGGACAATTGATTGTGTATAAGCAGAGCACGAAAAATGGAGATATATTGTACGTAATATACATGGGGGGAATTCCATTGACTAGACTGTTGATATAGAATACAATAAATACATTTTCCCTAATCAATTTGTCCTTGGGTATTCTGTGGGAAAATTAATTCCATAGTAGAACAATTAATGAAAAATGTTAATAGCAATATAATTGTTATGTTGTGGTGTTAATGTTAGCCTGGTATTGTGGGACTAATTAACCTATTGTACCAGAATGTTTATATAAGTCAGCTAATGTTTTTATTGCACAATTAAATGATTTAGTAGCAAGTTGAAAATTAGATTTTAAAATGCTTGATGTACAAAAATGTATCTATAGTGTCAGTACACAGTAGCTCTGGGTTAGTGAAATGTTATGCAACCATTTTGTAAATTATATTGTCAACAGAAAAAGTCAAAATGTTAAAACTTTCATAGTCACATAGATTTTACACAATAATTGGTGCTATAGTATAAGAAGCGAAATCAAAATATTATTTTTGTAATGAAAAGAAGAGACCAACACAGTATGTCACAGTGCTTAGGCCAGGGGACAATTAAGTGGAATCAAAGATTTCACTTTGATCTTAATGTTTTTATTACCTGTATCAGGTGTGAGGTTGGTGTCTATTAAGACATTAATGTGACATGATAATAGTATTTTATATTTCTCTATTGTATTATCTATTTCTGGAAGTATTTATTGTCCTTTCATTGATGATATAAATATTATCTGATAAATTTGGCCAAAGGAGGTTTTGGGAATCTTGAATCTTGTTTGATGTTTGGGAGAAATGACTACACATACATGTATGTCAAAATTGGTATTTTTGTGATGTAATTTTACCATAAGTGGGTGGTAAACCTGTTTTCATATCTACGCGAGGCTGGCTGTTGATAATGCTCAGTGTTCCAGCTAGGATTTGAAAAGGGCATGGAGCTTGTAAAGGGCATACATGCCTGAAAGTCCATCATGAGGGCAACATGGGTGCTCCACCCTTCTATTTTTGGCTAGCTGGAACACTGATCATAATGGTTAATGTTATTAAAGTAGCTAGGTGATCATAGTTCAGGGTGGGTAGGGCAAGGAGGCAAGATCTATCTTTTAAGAACAAGCCCAATGTGAAATACATTTACAGAGTTTTGTATAAAAAAATGTTTTATCATTATCACCCAGAACATAAGATACTTCTACAGGTTGCCCTAAGAGGCTTTCAATAATAGACACAAAATCCACACCCTAAGGCAAGCTGTAAAAGGCTCCATAATTAAATATGATGATAATTAGGTCAGTCCTTTTTAAATGTTATAAAAAAGATATTTCTCTTAAACCTGCATTTATCTCACTCATAGTCATTGGTATATGTATATTTAAAAGATAGAATATATTACTACATAGAATACCAGCCTCTTTCATTAAAATTCAAATGAATAAAAAGATTGATAAATAATGGAGGAATTAAACAAATCTTTTTGAAAAGCACCCAATTTATTTCTATAAATGTGTGTATTTGAACTTCATTAAAACCATTAAGCTAAGCTTTCTTTCAGAAATGGGTGGGAAGTACCCACAAACAATAACACAGATGTTGAGAGGAATTAATCTAGTATAATATATACCTAACATCTCATTTAACTTTGATTAATTTAAATATTTATGCTAAACATCTTGTGACACTACTTCAGAATCCATTATACAAGAGTTTGTAAACTTTTCTACAAATCCAGATGCTTTGGGCCCACAACAAGTCAACTTGATAGTCATTTATAAATTTGGTAAAGAGGGGTACTTAAAACAGATTTATCTTTGGTACATACATTTGTAAATTTAACCTATTTACTAAAGTAGGGACTTGAGAGTCTGACAGTAAGGTCTAATAGAGAAGAATGCCCTGAAGTTAGAATAAGGTGGTTTGATTGTACATGTACTTTGTAATTACATAGATAAAAATTGTCAGGAAAATTGAGATCAATATAATAAAATAAAATTTAAAAAATTGCTGCATTTTCAACCACAAAAGTAAACCATGGACACCCTCAAAGTGCAAATGTTTACCTGAAGAAGATTTCAATAAAATTTGAATAAAATTATGGATTATGTTAAGATTTCCATTGTTAAAAAGATTTAATTTTGAGAAAATCATGAATAGGAGTGTCATCCATACAGGGTTCATTTAAACAGAAGTTGGTCATATTATGACTAAAGTGTTGAATTATGTAATGATGAAAATATGTCACAGCTACTCAAAGACATTCCTCAATTTTTGGTATTCATGTTAAAATAATTACATCAACATGAATGACATAAGTACCGGAAACACTGAAAAGAATAAAATCAACAGATACAGTACTATATATTGTGGATGTCTGGTGGATAATCATGCCACATCTCCTATTTCTATATTTTGTGGAGTGCTATTTCGGGCTTAATAATATGTGCATTTTCCCAAGAAAGAATTATCCCAGGGTTAATGGTTCATGTTCACTACTATGCAATAGTGTTTTACATACTATATCTGCCATTAAATTTCTCTACTGAGATTTTACATTAAGGGTTGACAATCTTCTTTTTGGCTTGAGAGCTAGAGTTTGTCCTAGGTGAAGAAATTAAAAAAAACCCACAAATTTCTTTTATTCTGACCCTCTCTAGAGATTAATCAGAAAAGAATTCTTTTCAGTTGCTCCTCAAAGCATTTTTGCAGCCTTTTAATCGGAGTTGAATTTCCTTATTATTATGCAGAGTTGACAATGTGTACTCAGGTCCTGTGCTAGCCTGTGCTAAGAGCTATTTTCTTCAAACAAATGGTTAATTTTAGATGTAAAATACCTTTAGAGAATTTAAACTAGACCAGCTTAAAATACATCTTGATTGCTAAACAGTACTATTGCAAATTGCTTGCTCTTTTTTCAATTTACAAAATAAACACTATTTATAAATATACAGTTGACAATATCCTTGAATAACTTTTTTCCTCACAACAAACTCTGACATACAGTACAATTAATACTAAATATTCTTTAAAGTGGAGCAAAAAAATAGGTTTTAGATTTGGAGTAAGGCCTAAAAAAAAATTCTGTGTTTCCGGTAACGTCTCCTTTTTTTTTGCGACAGCCATGCTGTTCGTTTATTTTAGTATCGATTTTGTACCTCCACTCCGGAGAGCAAGACGATTCTTGTAAAAAATCGATGCTGGAAACGCCCAAGACAAAAAATAGGGTCGGTCGGGTTACCGGAAACACAGAATTTTTTATATTTTTTTGGACAAAAATAGGGTCGGTCGGGTTACCGGAAACAGGGAATTTTTTTAGGCCTAAATGTCGAGGGGACTTTGCCCCATATCTCTACAAAAAGCATCAAATCTGGCTTGTTCTTCTCTGTTGAATGGCATTGCTTTTCTCTGTCATGATGCCCTTGTTGCATTTTATCAAGCTGGTCAGAATTATATTGCAGCATGTATTGTATTGAAGAAAATTAGCTTTTGGCACTTGTCTACTCATTTGTTTGGTTTTGTTCAATTATCATTGTTTGGCATTTGGCAGACCACAACAATTAATTAAATCAACCAATGAAAGATGAGATCTATCAATAAACAAATCCAAACTGACCAATGATAAAGCCGATAAGCAGATTACTGGATAATTGTTTCTTTATCTAAGGTGCAAATTGCTTGGAATAACACCATGGTTCATTATCCTGTTAATATTGAAGTGATAGCCCTCAATGCATATACATTTAGATGTGCAACAGCCCAGTTTTATAATAGTGCTCACTGCATATCTGTAGCTGTGTAACAGTCCAGTTGTATAATAGTCCCCAGTGCATATAGATGTGCAACAGCACAGTTTTATAAAAATCCTCAGTGCATATACCAGTGTGACAGTCCAGTTTTATAATAGTCACCAGTGCATATAGATGTGAAACAGTCCAGTTTTATTTAGTCCTCAGTGCATATAGATGTGCAACAGCCCAGTTTTATAATAGCCCCCAGTGCATACAGATTTGTAACAGTTTTATGTAATAGTTGGTCTTTATATTAAGTACAATGTACATGTCCTAAAACATAATATTATGCTAATCTGTACATATATAACCAGCTCCAGTCTGGCAACTACAGCTAAAATACAACACATGCACGATTTTGTTTTATTTGCTGGGTACCTGAGGTCCAGTTTTTTGTAATGTGGGCTTGCTTTTGGCAAGCTCTAGTGAAGGAAAGTAGGTGAGAAGTTATTTCCACACTGACTTTACTCATGTACTGGTAAAACACAAAAAGTATTTGTAAAAGTTGAAATGTACAAGATAGTTTAGGAAGTTAACTACATCAAGAGAAAGATTTTATTATTCAGTTTATGAAACATGAAAGTTTGCTGAGGTGTTTAAGTTTAAAACAACAAGTTAAGCTGTTAAGAAGCAGAATCATGATCAAAAGAAATACCCTTCAGGCTTCCTTTTCTTTCTTCAAATATTATTTTTCTTGAATGGATGAAAAATGAAAATATTTATACATACATGTTTTCTATGTTGTTACCTGAAGATGGACCACAAATATAGTTTGTACATCAAAGTGTACACAAAGCATACCATTGCCCAAAGTTTGTAAACTTTTTGTTAAATCTTATTTAGACTTCAGGTCAATTTTTCAAGAATGTTTAATATATCTGTTTGAGAAATATTTGGCCAGATATTATTAATGACAGTCTGTTGTAATAGATTCAGGTATTGACCTCAGAAATGAGTCTGTTATCTAAACCATACTGTGTTAATGGCCTAAGGATTTCTTGAATGATATTTTATGATTGGAATAAACCATTTAGAATTAATACTAAAATGCCATTAATAAGAACTATTCAGGTTTATGTGTTAAATTTTTCAAGGAATTCAAAAGAATTTACGCATCTATATCAAAAACCATTTGGATTATTTTGGGCTTAGAATCTGGCTGTGAATTAAAATGTTCCTAGGCAGACTACAGTGAAAGTGTAAAATTGTCCCTTTTATAAAGTACAATGTAGTAAAGGTCATATTGAGAGTGACTACTGACCACAGAATTTGAACATGCACATGCACATATTAACATAGACTTAGGTAGGTACATGTATTATTTCTCTACATTATTCTTATGAAAATAAAAGCAGGTTTACACTCCCAAGTTTGACAGTGATGAAGAAGGGTGGCGATGTGATTGAACAGCTTACACAATTTTTTATTTTGGGCAATTTAGAGCTTTTCACGAATGCATTGTGAAGACCTCTAGATTTGTGAATTCCCTGTCTATTTCATTTTCATACTTGTTAATTATTTCCTAATACTGCCATGTGATAGCTTTGATTGAAATTCTTCTCCTGAACCTGCTAGATAAATTAGAGGGTCCACATTAGTATTTTACAGCAGCAGTATAAGATATCAACAAAATGGAGTTTCTCGTGAGTTTTTATTAGTTTTATTAAATATCTTAGTATCTAGGATATGGTTTTCTATGATCAGAACGTCTGTTTTCTTTTGGTGTGTATTATGCTCATGTTTCTAATTTCTCCTAATCCCAGGGGGAGTCAAAACAAAGACATTAAAATTGGTTTTTGCTGCTTCTCCGTTAAGCACACAGCAATTAGGAGTAAGAGCAAAGACCGGTTGGCCCAGAGTCAGAATAATGTGTCTGGGTAATTTGGCATGTCTTCCTGTGGACTGTTGCTTTCGTTAGCTAGAATGTTAAAAATATGGCTCAGCATGTCAGTCTAGTACAAAGCAGGGTTCATTCATCATCATCATTCATTAATATGCTCTCTTCCTGAAAATGCATGAAAAATTTGCCACTGGATGTTAAGCAACATGCAGTCAATCAACCAATTTCTCCTTTTAAGTCTTGACTGCTAGTCACTGTCTGCTGTTAAACCTGGTTGAATTAAACATGTAGAAAGGAAGTATCCATGTTATGTTAACTGTAAATAATTTTATAAACCTAGTCACTATAATCTACCCTTTGAGGATTTAATTTTAATTTTTTATTTTTATCTCACAGATATTTCCTACAAATAACCTTATTAGATAATTTAATGTATATAATTTGTGCTTAATTTTACAAAGATATAGGTAACAAAATCTGTTAAACCTAGACCAGACCAGAATTGGACACAGAAATTTTTGGAATTGTGACTATTAACAAACATTTTAAAAATTGACCCACCCCAAATTTTTTTTATGTTGTCAAATTTTTCCCATGCAATTCTTGTTTAAATGTAGTATTATTATGTATAACAATATCTTGATGGAAGCACTTCCTATCTTGAAATAAGTTTTTCATTGAGTAATTTAAAATCACATGACTACTGTTAAACCAGTCAGAATGTTGAGATACACCAAATTTGTAATAGGCTAATTTTTCAAACTAGTGATAGATGGCAAAACAGCTATGGGTTATCCAAGGTTGAACTTGTTTATAACGAGAACTTGGCTCCTGATAAAGAACATTCTTAAAAATATTGTATTTTTCATGGTAATGACATCTTGTGCTTACCAGAACTGTAGTAATAATTTTACTTGTAGTTTTATTTTCATTTCAAATGAAGACACTCATAATTTTAGTTTTCTTAGGGAATCAACAGGCATCAGTTTAACCACCTGTAATGCTTTGGTTTATACTGCGGAAATTATATTTGTTCAAAGAAAAATGAGTTTTTTATGAAATTCCAACTGTTGACATTAATGTCTGTGAAAAGAATGTAATAGTTTGGTTGGGTAGTTCACTAACTGATTAAATGGTGTGAAGAATTGGCCTTTTTGATGGAGGAGAATTTTATCAACTCTATGATTATGTCATTAAAGGTGATAAGCTTTGTTGTAAGATAAATCTACCATGGGTAAATAAATTTTATCTGTTTGTAAATATTGTCTAAAATTTGTATAAACTTTCCCATTCTACAGAAAGTGGCAGGTGATCTTGGGAAGATGAAGTCAGTTTAAAGCATACTATAAGTTACTAAAAAAATCCTTGGACCTTCCATATTTGAATTTCTGTAAAGCAGTAAGAAAATATGTTTCTTTATATCTAAATACTTGAAGATGTCTAAATAAGTTAATTATAATGGCTAAAAGTTTTAATGTCTTGATAAATGTTTTCAATAAACTTCTTTATCATATGGTAGTATCTAATTATAAAAAGACTCCATTGACTCCATTATAGCCATCATGACATTTCAAGTTTGAAGTTTAATCTTATCATACTTCTGAATCAACAAATTAAAGGATTATGTAGTATTGTCATTAAAGATATTTGTTGAAATTACCTTTCAGGGGAATAAAGATAAAATCTTGTCAGAACTAAAATGTCCCCTTCTGATCAATTCAGAACCTGTTTTATATATTCTTTCCAAATTTGTACCTTAATTAATTTGCTGATATTATCAAACTTTATATTAAATGGTCAATTTTTGATTTATTAATAAAAATCTGATTTGGCCTGAAAATTGAGTTTATATTCTAGGTTAGTGAGACAGGTAAGAACTTTACAATCATTCAAGGATTCCTGAAGGGCTGAAAAACAATCTTTTAGGAGTTTAGCTTACTGCAAATTCTCATATTATTGTGCACATTTATTATTGCTATTCCCTGATTTTAGGTGATATAGTGAGTTTTATAATACTGACTTCTTACAACTTTTGGTAGAATATTAATGAGAAAATCAGAAATGCAAGTTTTAATAATTGCCATTATTACCCTCTCAAAATTTTTGCAATAATAAAAACATAGCAATTATTTCTGGATTTACTTTTAATTAATTTTATTAATGTACACAGTACATTGTCTACTGATTGCTGTTGACTATTTGGTTTTCTCTATATTGCTTATGAACCAGAGCAAGCACAAGGAAATAATGACGATAATGATTGTTATAAGGATTTCTTTGAATTTTGGAACATGTTGTACTGCAATACAAACTGTTTTAAGCTCTGTATTCCTAATAGCCAGGAAGTATGAAATGATGCCAAGACAGAACATCAGAAAGTAGCCAATTAATAGGACTCTGGAAAGTATTGTGCAACAGTAACAATACATTCCTGAGAAAAGTAAAAATTCTTAGATAAAAATCTTTTGATGAATCAAATCAGATAATTAGCTAAATAAACCTTGATTTCATTATATTTAATGAATTCCAGGATCATAATCCACTTTGTAGAGTTCTTACTTTTCATAGGAAACATGTGGTTGAAAGATTCTAATCTTAGCTTATCTTAAGCTCTCCTGTAGAAGTACATATCCCCTGGATGGAATTTCATGGCTGAAAAGTCTTTGATCAAAATTTGATCAACCATACTAGTGTCCATAAACCTCCACATAAGTTTCCCTTGTTTCAGAAGTCTGTGGTTTTATGGTAGAGATCTTGTTTCATGTTAAGTACAGGGGTAGGAAGATTTTGGATAATGTTATGACTAGACTTTGATAATATGAGGGTGTTAGGTTTCACCAAATGAAATGGGATTCCTGACTGTCAGTTAGGTGGTCCTCTTTATGACCCTAAATAACAGGTTGTAACTCTGATTAGGGGTTATTGTGATCTCAATATTAATTTGGAAACAGTAGGGGCTTGCTCATGTGAAATCTACCAGTATGTTAGGCAATAAAGTTTTGAAACCTTGTGTACTTATATTTTTTAAAACTTAAATAACCTATGTTTAAAAAGTTCAATTTTATTACAGTTAGAGGTATACAATAAATAGAGTAAGATTGTATCTATAAACAATTTTGTTTAAAAGTAAAACATTTATAGCGATGTCAAAACTGAGCAAACAAAAAATGCTTGAATTTTAAGCTATCACATTTTTAGAGGCATTTTGAAGAGTTTAAATTACAATAAAATTGAAACATTTTATATGTGTTAGTTTTAAACAAGATAAACTTGTACAATGTTCCTAGAGCTTTTATTAGAATTTACAGGTGAAATATTTGCCAATGCAATGATAATAGGAAACGCTATCTGTTTTTAATCCTTCCTTTCCCTCCTTATAATCCTATCTTATCCCTTTTGACACTTTGATTTCTTCTTGATTAGTGCAAATTCTTAAAACAAATAAATTAAGTAATATGGCAAGTTCACACACCTTTAAGTCAAAAATAGTTCTAATACCATTTTCCAGGTACATTGTATACTAAAACATGTGTCTGGTAGCTGGTTTATTTGTATACTTCAAGAGAGTTTGCATAAATCAGTATGATTAAAAACATTATTTTTTTAAATAATATTTTATTTCAAAGCAGGTTGAGTGTTTTAAGGTTAACATTTTTCATATCATAATTTATAGGTAATTGGCATGAGGTTCATGTATTTACATAGTAATTTAGCATGGAATCCAGCTTCTAAAAAACCCAAAATAAAAGAAAAAACTATTAACATCGGTAATATAGATATATTTTAGAATGTACCATACATGTTTTCTGTCTATTTGGAAGGCTGACCTTCTGTTTTGTTTGAGACTCCTAAATTGGTCAAGAATCTATAGAATACTCTGACAATGAAATGGCCATTTGAATGTAACTCAAGGTTACAATAACTTTTGACAAGAAACCTCTGAATATAAAGGTTTTATTAGTCCTATTTGTCAAGTAGTGAACATATCATATTGGTCTTCTTTTAAATCTTACAAACACCATGTTTAAAGTAGTTCAAGTCATTTTGAATTTTGGCAATTTTACAGTTAATTTGTATACATCCATGGGTAAATATTGTCATTTCTTTTATATATGTTCAAACTTGGCCTTAACTTGCTTTTATAATTTAAATTTCAATTGTTGAGGCACTATATTTTGTTTTCTTTCATTGTATATTTGATCAGTGAGATGCCACAACATAATGTTTCCCATTCAACATGTTTAGTTCAGACTTATTTCTATCATAATTACATAAAATCATATTTTGAGCTTTATGTACATGAGCTACAGGGTTGAAAAATAATAACAACAAGTAGAAAATTACACAAAGAGTACTGTTAATACATTCTGTTCTGCCTCAGAAACCAACACCATACAGGTCATATAGTCAACATTTAATCTACTGGTAGTCATTGTCATCATATCAGCTTTGTCTTATAACTATACTACAATTTTGATCATATATGAACTTATGACTTATACCATATACCATATTCTTCCAACTTTTTTCTTTTAATGGATGCATTTTCCTTTTAAGTCTTATGGGAAAACACTGATTTTAGCTACAGTCCACATAAACTTGTAGAAAAAAATACAGAAAACTGTATTACTAGTAAAAGTCAGGTGTGGATTCAGGCGGGGGTGCACCCAGCCCCCCCCCCCCTTTCCAATGTAAAATTCTGGATCCGGGGCTGAAAGTGACATTGCTATACTATTTTCTGAATTTTTAGCTCACTTATTTGTGAATATAACAGAAGCTTGGTGTTTTTTCTGTATATACTAATGTGCTTATTTCATTATACTTAATGACAGTTGAGCCAATTGTGCCAATGCAGAATTTTAGTTGCCTATTTAATCCAAATTTTGAAGATTGTTAGACACCACTTGTTCAGAAGTTTGAAAGTGCAATAACGTTTTTGAACTAGAGTAAAATGTATAAAAATAAAAATTGTTAACCTTGTTATTTAACTTTGTGGGTCATGAATATTAAGTCTTGAATGAGTTAAATAAAATGATTAAGCAGTCAATTGGTATTTGTTTACCCAGATGAAAGTTAATTATGAACAATTTGTCAGTGGTATGCCTCTATGATAGTTCCCTCAGCCAGAACCTACCAGTAACAAGCCATGTTTCATAGCAAATTTCCACCCTTCATCGACAGATGTTCAATTTTCTTCCTATCTCATGTGCATATACATCAGAACTTTTATTACAAAACAAGACTGATTTCAGGCTTTCAGCCAAATTTTGTTCTTGTAATGTACAGGATCTTTGGAAGACCTAAATCTGCAAAGTACTGTATGGTACTACTCAGCAGATGTTTCCTTTTCTCATAATTTTTTAAAAAGATGATTATTGTTGAAAAGCTAATCACATTTGCTTTTTAAAAACTGTTAATATATCCCACTTTATCAAAGTTACATAGAGTGTTATTATTAAAGTAACAGAATTAGCAACCTGTTTGATAGTTTTGTGAAGTCTTAATTTTTGTTATTCCATTTAAAAATCAAAGTACAATTAGTGCAGATGATTTTAGTTGTTATGATAATACAAGCTTTGCTGGTTTAAGAATTGAGCATTGATGGTTTTAATTCAGTATTTCTGATTTAGGGAATGGCCGTCACTAATTTTTAGGCACATCTTTGGATTATCTCTTTTGAAAAAGGAAGATATGCAGTAAGCGTTGAGGGAAACAAGAAACATGCTTAAAGTTAAACGAAATCCCAAGCATTGTGACAAGCCCTTATAATTGCCCAAATAAAATGCCAAGTGTATGTGTTAAGCTGAATACATTCAATTCTTGGTCAAACTGCTTTATGTATTATGTAAAATTAAAATAGTTGAATTCTTAAGTCATTCATGATTCAGAAGAGTAAAGAAAGAGACAACCAACTCTTAAAAGACCTTTATAAGTACAGTAGAACAGCTGCTGGGCAATGATTCAAAGAGAAATGTGTAATAATAAGTGTGCAGCAACAATTTTCTCAAGGGTTTTGTCGGTACTTCTAAAGTAGTTAGTTGTAGGTAACTGTTAAAACATAAACTGACAGAAACGTTTGTTCAGATGCCTTAACTTTTATAACTTATCTATTTCTGCTCATCATTTGTGTTATAGCAGAACAGAAAAATCTGCAAAATCATTTAAATCATGCTATAATTTCCTTATTACTATGGAAACAGATTGGGGAATTTTTTATTTTCAAAATTGTTTGAATAAACCATGAGATTGACAGACACGCATTGACTAATAATTGCACAATTACAAAGCTGATTCCGATTGTTTTGGTAGCCATTATATTTTTGGGATGATGGTTTGGCAGGTAGACAAAGGCCTGTCATCCAAGTCTGTGCTTATACAATTAGAAATCTTGATCACTGTCGTTCATCTGTAGCAGGGAAACAAATAGAAGTCTGGTGCAGCCATTGATTTACAAACAGTTCAAAAGATATGGTAGCTGAGAAATCTCTTTGTAGTGTGTAAATAACCCGAAGATTTTTGAACTTGCAAAAGAAAAATGCTGATTCTAAAGAAGTTTACAGCAACTGTATTGTTAGTACATTGTATTACTGCCATCAATCAGTACAAATTCTAGAACACAAATTTTAGTCCATGCAGTGTTAATTTAGTACTGCTGTAATAAGAATAAAGCTTGATTGTCGTTTAGGTGTTCTACTGTATTTTATAGAATGCTATTCCAACTTTTTCTAAAAATTTTAGATTTTATCTTCAATAAATTAATACTAGTTGCAAAAGATGTGATAATTTCCTGAATGTTACATAGGATGTGATGAAAAGATAGATTTTGTTTTGATACATCATCCACTATCATATAAAAACAAGTCAATTTGTTTTTTAGAACATTTTGATAAGGATTTTGTCAGATAATGATATACCTGTGTTTATTGTGGCAATCATGCTTGATTGGTGAGTAGTCTGGGAGTCTCAGGCAGTTTGGTTCAAGCTTGTTTTGTCTGAAGCTTTGGACAAACACCAGGAAGGGATGAGATATGGTGGATGTATATTTGTTTAGCATGGCATTTGTCTTATTTATACAAATGTTCATGTGCAGCAAGGCCACACTTTTTAGAAATAAAATGATGTGTAAATACTATATAGCAAATATTTAACCAGTTCTACACAAGGCCATGAGTTTCTGTACACGTACATATATCAGAATTAATTTTTTTTAATTGAATGCAGATTTTTCAGTTAATAAAACAATAACTCAGCCCATACTTTGTACAAAAAGTAAGCAAAAATCTGAACTTGACTTGAGTAAAATGGACTGCCAAATTTTTGCTTTCCCTATTAAACATTGCACCTGCATACTGATTACCAATAGATTACAATAGTAAACTCCCATGACATTTACTATAGGTGTAAGATATTATCAATTTGTCTGATTGTTAGGCAATCAATTTATCAAATTGTTATCATTTTAATAAATTAAATGTACTTATGATTGATAAACTGCCACAAACCATACAGACTTCACACCTTAAACCAGGTGTTTTGGTCAGAGTAGCAGTGGGTAATTGAAATATGTTGACACCTCATTTACCACCTCACAGTGATCATATATGGTTGTTATGGAATAACTTCACAATGCTTGGTGAAATATTGGTTTTTCTAGAATTCCTGCTTCAATGTTTGCTTTAAGAACCCTTACTGAATTGAATTGGTTATCTGGACTGTATCTATTTCCAATACACATTTTTGGTTATCTGGACAATATCAATTTCCAATACACATTTTGCAGATTAAGATTGGACAGCAGTTGTTAGTTATAAATGAAATTAAAGAGTTTTAATGAAATGCAATGTAAATCATATATTACCAGAATACTTGAGTATTGTTGGGAAGGGAGGAAATTATGAAATAAATAGAAGCAGGAAATTGCCTCTTTAGAGATAAAGTTAGAGTGAAGTAAATAGAAAGACAGGTGTTAGACTAATCTCCATGTCCTCTATAGGTAATCTCTACAATGGTTGCATTTTATAACAAAAGGAAGCTCAGAGCAGATAACTTGTTTTATTATTATCTTTGAGGAATGCACAGTGGAAAGTACAAATGGAGGTTATATCAAGGTATTTTGATTCATTTAAATATCGATAAGGACCTAAATATTCTTCAAAACCTGTTTTGAAGATCTGTTATACAATTCACTGGCTATCTGAATGATGGCCATTGACCAAAATACTTAATATCTAAAACTACCAAACTATTGTAAACGAAGAAAATAAATTTTTCATTTAAAAAGTGTTTAATTCCAAAATCAAACTTACATACATGTATACTTGGCCAACCCCAGATTAACAAAAAAGACCTGGCTCTTCCTTAATTTTATACTAAAGCTGTTCATGAATTGGAATCTTATTTTTACAACATTACCTAAATACCAGATATAACACATCTTCTCAGAGAAATACAACAAAATAATCAACTAGTCTGAATTTATAAATAAAACATAGCAATTTCTTTAAAGTTTTTGTTAATCTGGTTTCTAATACCAATATAAATGGTTGTTAATTAACAAAAATAAACATTTTATGTCAGACTGGGTTCTGGAAAGGATCAGTGTTATTGAAGTCAAATATAGAATGAATCTGTACTTCCTGTTGATAGTAGCCTACAACCCTGTATAATTCATATTTGTTTGAAATGCCCTGAATATTCTTACTTGTATAAATAAATATCTAGCTTCTTTGAGTATTTTATGTGTTAACAGATAGGATTCATGTATTACCCAATGTTTGCATATGATAGGGTGCCAAAGTTATGTAACTGTAAAAAACATAAACTGACATATGCCAGATGGGACACATACAGCACACAGATTGTTTTTATTACCAAATAGGACACTACAGCAATCAGATTGTTTTTATAACCAAAAAGGACACATACAGCAAGCAGCTTGTTTTTATTACTAATAAGATAGGACACATACAGCAAGCAGCTTTTTTTTACAACTAGATAGGACACATACAGCAAGCAGCTTGTTCTTTACAACTAGATAGGACACATACAGCAAGCAGCCTGTTCTTTACAACCAGATAGGACATACAGCAAGCAGCTTGTTCTTTACAACTAGATAGGACCCATACAGCAAGCAGCTTGTTCTTTACAACCAGATAGGACACACACAGCAAGCAGCCTGTTCTTTACAACCAGATAGGACACATACAGCAAGCAGGTTGTTCTTTACAACTAGATAGGACACATACAGCAAGCAGCTTGTTTTTTACAGCCAGATAGGACACATACAGCAAGCAGCTTACTCATTACTTTAAACATATTTTATTGTTCAAAGAAACAAAAGGATTGGACACAAGTTTTACAACTTATTAAACGTCCTTCAGCTTCATTTAAGACTGCATTTATAACCGCAGTGCTCATCAGTATGTGTATGTATGTGGCAGAGTAGGAAGGAAAATGCAGGTTTTTACTCATGAATTACTTGCAAGACATTGCCTACATTTAAAAAAAAACATTGATTTTTATAAAGACATCCCAGACTCCCTTACTACCCACTTGCATTCCATTTCCATAATTACCTGTGTGGTAGTGTTCAGAAATTATAGTTTTTGAGGGGAAAGGGTTGTATCAGGGAGTGAAACTGTGGGTGTTCTAAAGCAGTAATAATGTTTTGATCTTGTTAGGTAAGATCAGTCAGGTGTTACATTTTACCTCTACTAATTACTCTTTAATTGGTGTGCAGTGTGGGTAATTAAAGATTAATTACTGTTTGAACAAGAGAATCAGTAAACTTACTTTTGTTTTTAGTCTTTTTGAGTTGTATCACTATTGTAGATTTTGTAGCTACTGGAATCAGATAAGGTAAATAGTGTCAACTGTTTATATTGTTATTTGACAACAGTCTGTAATGCTGAAACCACAAGGGTCACTAATCAGAAGTCACATCTAACTGACAACAATAATAATCAAGATGCTATGATAAAAACTTGTCAATGGATGACTTTTCCATAAACAAAGAAAATAAATGTGGAATTTGATCCCATTTGTGGCCTTTTCTCCAATGGTTGACAGGTAGAAAACAAGTAGAACCTTTATTAGAGAACACCTGAGTCCACTTTTCACCTGTTAATGAGTAGATAATTACATTAACACCTTCACAATTTATAACTTTGTACCTGTCTTCTTAGTCTTTTATGATATAATCATTTTACCCACCAGGGGACCAGTGCATGTTGGGAGGAAGGATAGTTAGTTACTTGTTTTTGTATTACTGGATCATCTTGTGTTAATGTAAGGTAATATTGGTAATTATTTTATTGCCATTTTTGAAAAAAATGTAGTTAAATTTAGTTTATTACCATTATGTATCAGCAATATAAAATGGTGTGTCTGAATGTCATTTTAGAAATATTTTTTACTTCATAGATAACTGGTGTGGATTTATTGCATTTTTCATGTTTTTATTGTTTTAACAAGAATTTGCAAAAGGAATTTATTTAATATTATGCTATTATCATTGAATTTAGTGAAGACATATTTTCTCAAAACCAAATACTTAACCAACTACAAATGACCATGTGAATTAGTGTTTGTGATTTTATACAGCTAGCTGGGAATGGACTTGAATGATTCCTTTTACTTCCTGTGAATCACCCTGTTCCTTTGGCTACCTGTGTTTGATTCCTTTGGCATTCTGGGGAAGATGAATCAACTTGTTAGATTCCTTTTACTACCTGTGAATCAGCCTTTGTGATTCCCTTGGACCTGTGGAAGATGAATCAACTTGTTTGATTCCTTTGACTACCTGTAAGTCAGCTTGTGTGATTTTTCTGGCTAGGTGGGACCTAAATTGACTTGTTTTATTCCAGTGACTACCAGTGAATCAGCTGTTTGTAGGTTGTTGGTTGACTTGTTTGATTTAATTGACTGACAGTGCGTCAGATGTGGTTTCTTTGGCTTGCTTGGCTATAAATTGACTGGTTTGAATCCTTTGACACAGTGCTGTCAATTAACTTGTCTGATTCCTTTGATAATCTGTGAATCCATTGACTAGTTGTGATGTGAGTGGTCTTGTGTGATCCTTCCGTTATTTGTGAATTGAGTTGTCTGATTCCTGTGGTTAGTTTCTAATCAACCACTCTGATTCTGCCAGTCAATTTATGCATTATTCTGTATAATGTAATAAGCTTGCTAGCAGATAAAACATTTCCATTGTGTAAATAGAAAGTCAGAAATTGTTTTCTGCTGAGTATAGATCAACATCTCTGTCTAAGATTGGACAGAAAGCAAACTTCTCAACATCACATTGTGTTTGTTTTAACATTAATTTTCCTGATAAGCTTATTTGTCATGGAAATTGACGATTTCCCATTTATTTATGGAATTTGTAATGCCAATTTCTTCACAGTTTTGATCTATATGGAAAATTTGATGAGGATCTATGAATCATATGCAGTATTGAGTAAAATATTGATGGAATTTGGCTGAATTTGAACTCGGATTGAAGCAGATATTTTTATAAAGCATTAATCTTGAATGAGCTAGAAGTTCTGAATATTTGTTTGTTTTTATGCCCCTTTTATAATGTAAGCCAGGGATTTTATAGTGACCAAGTTGTCCATCCATCCCCAACACAACTACAATACTGATTGAAAACCACGGAACAGAGTTCAATGAAACTTTGAGGAATTCTTTGTTACCTGTACCCAGTACCTGATACGTTTTTTGCACCTCCTATTTTAGATTTTGATCTGAATGAATAGCGAAACATGGGGTTTGTTATAATGCAAAAAGTGGGTGGGTGAGTGTTGGGATGGGTGGAGGGTGGGGGTTTCCAACCTCCCATCCACTAATTCTCAACAGCTACTGAATGGAATTTAATGAAAGTTTTTCATTTTCAATTTTAGATTTTGCTCTGAATTATTTTGGTATTACATCCAAATACATGTAGGAGTGTAGCTGTAGTTTAAAGTATGCCTAGTTATCTTAAGATTGGATTTATATATTCTAATGACAGACATATAAAGATATACTTTACAAAGATTCCAAGTGCCGGCTTTATCATAAAAACTTCTGCATGCTTTAATCCATAGTTTAATCAATGCATATTTGCATTTTCTATAAAAGCATCACTCTTTATTTCCGATTCTGTTATTCCCTAATGATATTGACAAGCTGAGTCTTAGCTGTAAATCTCCTTTTCCATTAACCCTCATTTAAAACAATACTTTACTATAGGACTGCATTAAGTGCCTTGATTAATGAATCAAATGGAAATTGAATGATAAAGTGTGTTTTAGTCTCCAAAATGACTTGGGAAAACAACTGTTGAGGAGTTCCGCTTAAATACTGTTGACTATGCTTTAATACAATTTTGTGATGAACAGAATGTAGTTTATTGGAGAACTGTTGACAAAGTTCAAATTATTTTATAACACAATCAAAATTTTAATTTCACAGTTATTATTTGAAACTAGCTGATTAATGTTTTTTGTAAAAAATTTATTCATAGCAGTTTTCAAATTACCTCAAAACAAATATTTTTTAAACAATTTTGTAACGTAATGTATGGCAACAGTAAGAAGAATACTAAGCAGTTAATTCAAACTTTATTGTCTTGCAATTGTGAAAAGCTGATGCATAAAAATCATGACTTGATGATGCTCATACTTCCTAAAATTGTATGGAAAAGATGTCTTTTCTTGTAACCAGGTTTTAGTGGCAGGGTAAATTTCAACTGCCTCACATAGTGTAGAATCACTGTCCACTGCCATCACATTGTAACTTTCTGAGAGCTAGGTATCTACTGACTTCATGTGGTACCTATCAGGCCTTCATTTCCTTCAAGTGATTGACATCTTGTGGAAAACCAGCATCCAAAACCCATTTTTTAAAAGTGGAAAGTTAACAGCAACAGTCTTAATGGGAGCAAATCTATGTTTAAAGTCAAAAGTCATAGTCTTTATAGGTACATATCTGTGTTTAAAGTCAACAGCTACAGTTTTAATTGGTGCAAATCTTGTGTTGAAGTCCATTGTCTTAACTAATTGGTGCAAATTTTGGTCAAAGATTTCGCAGTTTGTGTATGTCTGATTGATTTGATATTTGGTATGAAGCATTATCACAGTGAGTTGTAATGTGTGACCTTTTCAGGACCATTATATCTCTACTTCCTGTTTGCTGAGTCATGGATTGAATTTCGGTGTGTAAAATTTTTGTCATTTTTCTTTGCTTGTGTATGTTGGATTGATTTGATATGTGTTTGATATGCATTATCAGGATGAGTTGTAACATGTCTCCCTTTTCAGGTCCGTCATGTCTACTTCCTGTTTGCTGGAGTGGGGCATCCATGTTCCATGGACACATTTTCTCTGTGTTTTGAATAGTTATTCAACTTGCCTTACATGGAACCAAACACTTATAAAGGGATAAGCATCTATTTTCTCCATTCCATATCCATATCCGTCTTCTGTGGAAGTGTAAGCACCCACTGTCATCAAGGGGCACCAATAAAATTCTTATCATCATGTGTGATGGAGTATGCACACTACTGCCTATTTATAGTACCACTTTTGTTTGGAATATATTTAGGCATCCACTGACCCAATGTGGAAGTACTTTTGATTAACAAAGTTTTAGGCTAAAGTTTGCTACAATACAGGAAGTGATAGGTTGTGTTATGTTTGGTATTCAGCTGACTTCACCAATTGGGTGATTTTTCTTACAGAGAAGAATTAGATAATGGAGTATATTTGAAAGTGAGAAATGTCTGAATACATAAAATGGTTTTTAAGAACAGAACCACACAGAGGACATGTCATGACTGTAGAATGTAAACAGACAGTTGTTTACACCATATTCAGATTCAAAATCTGACAGGTGGTGGATTGTTTTGCTTCTGACTTAAATCAGTTTTCCAATAATTGTTCAATTGAATAGGATGGCAAATGTTTGAAGAACTCTTTGGAGGGTTGATTCTTTCATGAGAACTATCAATGTGGCATATTCAATTTCTGTTTGCATGTACCTTTTCATAAAACATTTCAAGTGTAATGCATCAAAATACATCAAACTTAATCAAATAAAATGGCTGTGGTATTTCATAATCATGGTCTATTGAAGGCGTAATTTTGATGCGATTAAAGCAATCGGTAAAATCAAAAATGCCATTTTCAAGATGCGGTGTATTGATCTATATTTTCTATAATAGCTGATTTTTTTGGAAAGCTTATAAATTATTCTGTATTTTTTCCCTTATTTATTACATATTCTTTCATGGGATGAGCTTGTAATGTTTTGTAATTGCATAGATCATGACATTTTACATAAAACGAGAAAGTGTTTTGTCGATTCAATGAATTTTATATCTCTCGGGTTTTGGTAAATACTAGTTTTATACTTACTTGGTATTTTATATGCATTATTCATAGACTGACATTAAGGCTGTTATATCTAAGTTCCTACATCATTTGGGAGTTTATCAAATGAAACTGGGGAAAAATGAATATAAAATGAGAAAATGTCTTCATTTTCTACTTTGCTAGATGAGGTTTTGCTAAGAAGAAAAGATGTTTGAGCCATTAATTGAAATAAAAAATTAACATTAACAAAATAGTGTTAATTTGACTAATGGACAAGGGTTGTTAGGCCATGCTTTTGGCACAAGAATTAGGTTAAAAAAAGTGGGCTTATATCTATAAGCTATATCTTTTATATTGAAAAATGTTTGTTAAAAGATTCAGCAGTTTTGATTAGTTCAATTGGTTCACAATGGTCACATGGCACATAAAAATTGCTTTAAATGTGAATTTTATACAAAATTGTTGATCTGGATATAGTTATTTATTAGTATTCTCAGATTGCAATATTTGCAGATTTATCCTTCTGTTTAATTTTGTGGGTTCTATTTTTCTTGAATGCTGCTTATTTCTATAAAAATTTTGGCATTTTGCATGTACATGTACGTACAATCTGCTGGAAGATAGCAAAATTAATACACCATGAATATTACTATTTTTACAGTAGCGTAAAAACATCAGCACCTTCATTTGCACAATTACAGATCTATCAAGCACAAATTTTTAGTTTGAAATATCTGGTGATTTTTTAAGTGCTCTCATATCTATTTTTAACAAAACAACCCAAAAATGTAACATTCTTGTTGAATAGTCAAAAGTGCCCTGCTGTTTTGTCAAAATGATAACAATTATGTAAGTATAAGTTCTGAATTTTTAAAACACAGTTATTAAACAGGATTTTCACAACATCTTATTGTTGTGTCATAAAATCTAAAATTTGGGCCAAGTATGGGGCTACAGTACTTGCTTGTTCAGTTTATTGTATAAAGCTAGCCTAATCCAAATTTACAATTCAACCAGTGGTTATTGACATGACTATATGGTATTTTTCAGCTCCATTTTTTGTAAACATGATGATTTTCCTCAAATTGGTTGTAATTGTTGATTTGCAACTATCTGCATACCAAATTATCTAATTTCACGAATGAGTGCTTATGCACTTAGTTCTCTAACCAGATCAGAGAAATTTTCAAATGACATGTGTTCTTTCCTTTTTAATAGTGAAAATTATGCTATAATTAAAAAGTGTGTCCCTTTCATGTTGACTAATTAAACACACTGAGTGGTAAGTAGGTTTGATACACATGTAAAAACTGCTTCTTTGATTTAGGGAGTCAGATATACCATGAACAGATGTGGAACAATGAACAAGTCCAGCTCACTGTCATGGTACGGGTTAAGAAAAATATTTGCACCAACTTACAATGTAAAGTCCATTGAACAACACATAATACTCTTTCTGTAGATATTCAGTAAGAGCTGTTTCAGTTATGGGATAAGGCTTTACACAAACAGATACAAAACCTATTGTCACTCCTTATTGAAGTGAAATTCATTGTATTGGTCATCTCTGTATACCTATCCAAATTTCCTTGGATTGATATGAAGACTTGGGATATTTGTTCTTTACTTCTTGTAAAGTGCTGATATTAAGTTTTGAAACTTTTAGAATTTTTTGATAGAATTTCTTCCAATTTTTGGAATTAATATTTAATAATTAAACTTGGATCTCCTTCAACTTGGCACACAGAATGTTCAGATAGTTGTATAATCTCATATTGGTCATTGATTTCTTTAATTCCTCTCTATGTCAGAAAATTGAGAGGTGAAATCTATACTGGTATGAATTTATACAGTGTAACATAGCGATTTAAGTTCTATCACATGATCAACTGAGATACAGTAGACCTTTGTTTGCTCAAAATGCAATGGCTGCAACACCATTAATGTCTCGAACACATTTTCTGTGCCCTTTCTTCAGGTTTGGAACTAATTCCATCTAGATAGCTCAAACACCCTTCTAACTAGAAGAGTTTTGTCAGTCCTTTGAGTGTTAGAGCCATCAAATTTCAACTGTACCTGAACATTTTTTGTGTGTGACCAGAAGCAAATTATTAAACAATGGCAAGCTCCTCTAAAGTTAAATACATAAAAAATAAAATTTTAATGACATGTATTGTTCATCAAATATTAAAAGGGCCAGTTCACAGTTAATGTTCTTAAAATCAATATGCAGTTCTGTGAGCAGCTGATGAAAGTTCAAACTTGAGATAAGACATAATATTTCAGCCTAATCCAAACTTTAAAAATGTTTTGCGTTATCAGAATTTTGCTGACTGTGCAGTTATTGATCTGAACATAGAACATAGATCCTACTTAAATCATATTTGCATTTTATACAGTTACTCTATTGAATTAAATAGCATTGTCTCCATGTAGTCAAAGATTGCTGGCATTTCCATCCTTCAAAAGATGGCAAACTTCCAAAGTCTATTGACAGAACTTTTGATGAAGCATTTTGAAGCTTTAAGATAAATATAAGGACAAATGTTTAAATTTTCCAAGAACTATTCCTGAAAATGACATTATTACGTAATATGGTGTGGTTTTTGTAGAAGATGCTGATTGTGTCTATTGATCGTGTTAGAAAGCATATATATACACATTATCTTGTAGAATAGCCATTCCTCATATATCAGAAACCTGGAAAAATAGCAAATTGGTGCACATTCAAACCTATTTAACACTGGAAAGACATTTACGCTATGGTTTATTCATGTTAATTTGAAATATCACTTTCAGCTGAGATTCAAGCTTATGAAATGCAATTTAAATTTAAATGTTTTGTTGTCATTATAGGAAGATCTGCAAACATTGCAAATGTCCTCCAGAGACGCACGATATGACAACAGGTTGTGATCAAGATCAGACGTTGAATCGGTTGATCCACGATGCCAAACGCAATTCTACCTCGGATGATGATAGTGGTTGTCCTCTAGAGGAATACACATGGGTCCCTCCAGGTCTCAAACCAGAACAGGTAACAATCTTTAGACTTCTAAGGGAATGCACATAGGTTCCTCCAAGTCTCAAACCAGAACAGGTAGCACACTATATAAAATCAAAAGATATGGAGTAAATGTCAGAGACTGAACTCCACAAGAAGAACAGAGTAATTTACAAATATAAGATATTTTAGGGAACATAGGTCTCCCTCCAGGACTTAAACCAGAACAGGTAATACACTTTAGACATTTTAGGGAATAACATAGGTCCCTTCAGGTCTCAAACCAGAACAGGTAACACTCTTAAGTAATTTAAATTTTGTTGAACTTTGCAATGAGAAAATAAAAGCAAAATATATCTTTCAGCTCCAGATATTTAGCAAGCTCTTTAAGTTTTGCTTGCATGTTGTATATTTTGTATTCTAAAGATTTATCAGTAGGTATCATGTTAAATAATAAGCAATATCAAAATTCCAAGTAAAAGAAAATCAAATAATTTAAATTCAAATTTTGTTTTAAATGTTTTACTACACGAAATATGCACTTTTCTTTAATAAAGTTGTTTAGATGTATAGCAGAATGATTTTATTGCTAGTTACAAGGGTTTGATGACTATTAATAAACAAATGCCAGGAATATGGGAATTAATCTGACAACTTTGTCAAAGCTCTTTTGATGTTACTAAATAAGGAAAGCTGGAAAACAAAACTTGACAATTGACACACCTGTATTACAGAAAACAAGAACACATGGTCTAAAAATACCAGAAAGTTACAGGTTCTACATGGACTTTTTGGAATGAAAATGTCCTCTAGTGCTTGGGTTACCAGAAAGTTACAGGTTCTACATAGACTTTTTGGAATGAAAATGTCCTCTAGTGCTTGGGTTACCAGAAAGTTACAGGTTCTACATGGACTTTTTGGAATGAAAATGTCCTCTAGTGCTTGGGTTTTCAACTTTTGAAGTATGGACTGACATCATGATTAAGGTTTAATTATAAACTGCATCAGTACCCATGTAGATCAAAATCATAACTTGGTCAAAAACAGGTTTAATTTTGTATTTGTAGTTCCCTATTCCCTCTATTTGTTGGTTTATTGAGTTCATAAGTGTAAGGTCAAGGTCCTTTTCAAAGAAAATTAAATTTTATGAGGATTTTTCAATTAACATATTAATTCAGTTCACTGAGTAGTACCTCTTCATGTCTCCCAAACCATCTTAACTACCATTTTATTTCAATCCTGAATTACAATGAATTTTTTATTGCTCAATTTTATGTTGGAGTTCTGACAACATTACATCTGTTTTGGGAACTGTGAATGAAATATATCATGAAGAAGTTCTAGATATTTTATTATACTTGAAAATCACTTCATGGTGAATTAGATTTAAGTTTGCAGTTTGATGTAGAATCTTTTAATTCATTGGATAATCTTTAAATATCTTGATAGATGGGTGATATAGATGGACAATAAAGATTTTAAACTCATTGGAACATAAAACTTGCCGATTTTTTTTACTTGTCATGCAATATTAAATGTTTTCAAAGAGTTAAGTCCCCTGATAGTGATTCTGCATATAGGTTTGATGAATTTGAATAGACAGGTTATTTGGGGCATTGAAATTTTCAATTAACTGTAAGATAAACAGATAATTTAGGATTGTTTCCATGCTGTGTGATCTATAGATTACTTTATGCTTGGCAATTTACTGTTATGCAATGCTGAAGGTGCAAACTTGCATAATGCATGCAATGCATTTATGAAAAATATTAGCCAGAAAAATCTTATCTTTTACACAAACTTTTTTTTGGATAAGATATTGAAAGTGTTTCAGTTCATTTGGTATTGGGATGATGGATCAGAGGAAAGTTTCGTTCTAAATTTTCAAGCTTGAGATTTTAAAAAAATCCTTAAAATGTACTGAAATCTAATCAAGTAAAAGAAGATTACCATTTGACCAACTAGTTGTCATACATGTAGCTGTATTATTTGCAGGTCAACAGATTGGCATATTTATTCATTTTTGATACAATTTGATAAGAAAATTTAGCTTAAGGACATTATCAGGTTAGGTTTTTCGCCATCAGCCCATAATGGTTAGTCAGGGAGTCAGCAAGAAATTTTTGTGTCCTCACTTGTTTTTCAATACATGAAAAAATTGGTACAACTTTTTCTATCTATTCTGAATTCTTACAGCAAATTCTTGGAAACAATGCCAGTTTATATCAAACTTTAAAATAGCTGTATATTTTTCAGCTTTTAATCACTGTTGCTTTAAGTATTATTTATTAATTTATGAAGTATATGTTTCTGTATTTTTTTCTTTTTATAAAATATGCAAAGCTGTTAAAAACTTGTAAAAGCAAAAAAAAATCCTTTTAATATGCTAATGTATGGCTCTAGAAACAGCCAGCCAAAAACACAAGTTTAACATCTGTATGTTCTTAAGAGATAATAAATACCACCTTCTCCCATCTTCACTTTTGTGTATAGGTAAAAAATTAACTTTCTCAGCATGCAGGTAATTAGAGGTGTGTTCATTTAATCACATGCTGTAATTTCTAATGTTTTTTTCATACCATCTTCATTTGTGTGTTAAGCAGATTTTATGAGGATTTAATTGAGGTATGAATTTGAGGGATTTTCTGGTGTCAGAGGGAATTTTAAGAGCTCTTTTAGTCTTTATAAATTATGAACCTTGTTAATAAATTGACAGAGAGTTTGGAATTTTTATTTCTGACACTTTTGAATGATGGAAATATTGATAATGTATATTTGTTGCTCAGAAAAATTTTTTAATGTCTTAAGTAAAGCTAATATTTTCAACATTACTTCTTTTCGGCTCCAATTCTTAAACTTTAATGACTATTTCAGCAGTATTTGTATATGCGATCTTTGGCTTTGGGTTGAATAAGTTATCATGGTTAAAAGAGGTTTATAGTTTTGTCTCCCCCCCACTACAGTGTTTGACACTAACTTTTTAGGTGTGGTAGTCCAAAGGACTACTAAAAAAAAAAGGTAGTCCTCAGAAAAATTAAGTAGTCCTGACAGCTGAGGGCTAAGAATCTGCTAGGGGGGGTGGGGGGCATGCTCCCCCAAGAAAATTTTGAAAAATTAGATGCCATTTCCTGCA
>JAULBM010230028.1:0-17052 GCA_032357055.1 Geukensia granosissima
ACATCCCGCTCGAACTAACGGACGCCCCTTAAGCAGGGGTTCTACCTGCAGGCGGAGAAACCGAACGGCCTATTTCTGTACCCCGGCCGCCCTCGGGGGTATTATGGCCTGGAAGTCATACTGTGGAAAAATATTTTTGCCAGTTAGATCAATGTTAAACATATCTGCATTTTAGTAACTTTAAAGCAAAGTGAAACTGTTCTTGATTTGTTTTGCTGTACTTTAAAACAAGCTTATAATACATCAGCTGTTTCACAACTGAGTTACATTGGAAACCTTTTACAATTGTCACTCTATGATCATGTGATGTTTTGTAATTAGATTCTCTCATGTCAATATTGGCAAAAAATAACAAATTCTGATAGAACATTATTGATTCAAGTGGATCAGAAGTGTATATATATTTCAAATATTGCATACAAAAACTTTCTTTTCTGTTAACAATGTGGAAAATGGAGATAATTTGGCAATCTGACAACTTAGAAATCACCAACATATAGAGGTTCAATATACCAACCTCTTTCCTCTTAAAATGTTTTAGGCTTTAATTGTGCATATGAAATTGAAAATTAACCCTTGTAGTTTGCAAGTCTTATTTTGTTTTTGTTTATATGTGTCAAGCTAGATACGATTAAATGTTTTCTGGTAACATATTGTGTGTACATAATATTTAATACAATCAAAACTAGACCTAATAAAAATTGATGTGATGTTTTATATTTCAGGGTATATTTTCTGTGATCAGTTGTCATTCAGAAGTTTATCTGGTTGTCACAGTAGAGAAGGTTTTACAAGGACCTATAGGACCCGCTCTAGAAACTTATTTGAAGGCCTTAGAAGGAAAGAATGGCTCCAAGCAGTTCAAACAGATGAAACAGTTTTGTTCTCATATAGGACATCATAGAATGCCTTTTGCATGGGCAGCATGGTAGAAAACTTACATTATATAATATTAGTACCTTTCTCTGGTATTTTTTTTCTGCTACCAATACAATGGTTGAATCCATGCAATCAGAATCAAGAGATATCTAAAGATGCAACATTTTAATATGGAAATACACCAGAAATTAAAATTTTGATAAATCCCTATAATATTTTTTGATGGGGATTATTCCTTACTCCTTAAAAACAATTACAAAAGTTACACCATTTTCCAGAATAATGGGGTCAAAATGATCATTGATCCAGCCATATTACTGTATTCAGTACTTTGCTATGTCCGCACTTAACCAAATAATCATTTGTTCACTTTTCACTTGTCAATGTGCTGGGGTCATATCATTCTGTGTTCACTTAAGACATCATATCATGCTCTTATTTCATGAAACAATTGGTTATTTAAATGTCTAGTTATACCTTTTCATTTTTTAAGGTTTAACTTGCACACTAATTTAGCATTTGTTTTATCAAATGATCTTGACCAAACAACATTAGCATATTGTTCTACTAAAGTGATCGAAAAAAAGATCCTCTAGACTTTGTGGTCAATAGGCTAAAGGTCAAGGTAAAAATAGATTGAAATAGTAAGCTATTTCTGTATCAAAGAATACCTGTTGTGATATAATGCAATATAAATTAACCTTTCTCCTACCAAATGTCATGTTCCTTTAATATGTGATATTGATTTTACCATTTCCAGTTCTATCAGTATATGGGTCAGTAAAGCAGTTATATTTTGTTTACAGTCAAGTTTTGTCCAGGGAATATGGACCCAGAACTTTGCCTCTGTATAGATATGATGGTAATAAGATATCAGAAGATGATCTTATCAAGCATTTACAGGATTTCAGAAAGTAAGTTTATTCTGGTGTAAATATTGTATCATTGAAACCACTTTTATGGGCCAATGAGTTTTGAAAGGCCGATAAATGGATATTGACAGAGGCCAGAAGTAGTAAGAATTCTCAGGTCAGTCATATTGGTTTATATAAAAAAATAAAAAATTGCATATGATATCTATATACAAAAATGTGAAAATGGGTGAGAATGAACAGATATGATTAGATATTGATAATGTCTTGAAAAGCTGACATCAAACCTAACTTTTCTAAACAAAAGATTACCAGTTTTTCATAGTATATATATTTTAATAAAGTCAAATTATAAATTATTAAATACAATATTGTTTCTTTTAACTTTTCATTTTGAAAAAGATAAAGAATAATGTTATAGTCAATGAAGCCAGTTTGATATAGGATTATCAGTTTTAGTTATATTAAAACTTCAGCTAATAATATGGATATTACAGAAATTAGTTTAATGAATAAGACTGTTAACTGTTATGTAACAATTTAGAAAAGAAAGGTGAATATTTGATGTAAAGTTTGTCTAAACCAAACCCTGTAAAAGATGGACATCCACTGTAAAAAGATTCTGTGTGAATATCTACCTATTTTAACTCATCACCTGTCTAAGTACCAGTCCATATAAAAATCATGCAGAAGGTGATTCATCCATTTCAAAATCCCACCAAACTTAAACATGTTTTAAAGTCGGGGACTGTTCCTGTATAAATAATCAGCCTTTGTTTGAAATTTTAGCCCTGTACTTGTGAGATAAAAATTGCATAGAACGTACCTGAAAACAACCAACAAAGATTTATCATTCTTGATTTAGTTGATTTTTTCAAGATATGCATGATTTTCTCAGAAGTACAAGCCTTGAATTGAAAACCGCTGTAATCGTGTTATCATATGAGATATTAAGTCTGAAAAATCAACTATAGATTTGTGGGTTTTTCCACACCATGTATCACTTCACCATTGATATTGCATGAATTTTATAAAGACTGCTACTAAATAAAATTAATGGTGTAATTTTAGACCAGAGAAACAGTCCAAATTACAGGAAATTCCAGGAAGTTTAAAGGTCACATTAAAAAGACTGACAGCAGAAGAAATGCTGCAAAGTAAGTAAAGAAATATTGGATTTTAATCATAGACTATTTCAATAGTAAATATCAAATACTTTTTTCAATCATTTCGCTAGGTTAGACCTATAAGGAGTTTGTTATGACCTATAGATCCTTTTTTTAGTCTTTTAACACCATATTACATCTGATACAAATCTGATACTAGACACTGTTTGTATTACCGGTAGTTCTATGCTGGTAGGAGTTAATATCATTCAAAATCAGGTAGACTGGGAAAAGTTTGAATGTCCATAATCATAAATCCTTATAAACAATTGTAGTTGTATCAGAAGGTAAAAGCATGAATGGTTCATTGTGTTTTGCATGAAAAAGAGAAGTGGTTAAAATGTGCATAGAGAATATTGAAAAAGAACTTGTTTGAAATGAAATCACCAGAACATGAGATCTGACAAAGTCAACAAATTTTCACTGTTGTGATTTGCTTTTAATACCACTGAGACGTTGTTTTACTTCTTCAGTTATAAACACTGCTATAGTCTGTATACCTGGTTTTATAGTTTCATTAACAAAGATGTGTAAATATTAGCTTGTAAGACAGACACTTATGAATTAATCTAGTTGATGCTTTGCATGTGATTTGTTTTCTGTTATGAAAGTAAACAACTTTTCGTTTTTATTTGTGTCTGCATTTTGTAAAAACCTGTCTAAAATAATTTCCTTTCATTTTTAGCTCACCTGGCCTAAAATGCCATGTGAGCTTTTATCATCACTTTGTGTTGGTGGTTGTCATTGTTGTAAAATATCACATTTTGTCAACTCTTCTGAAACTGATGAGTCAATTTTATCCAAACTTAAGTGTAATGTACCTTGGATGGATGTCTTATATTCCATTTTGCTGTCTGCTATCCAATATGGCATCCATGGCCTGATATAGTTTAATATTGGACTTTCACCATACATCAACTCCTGAAACTGCTGAGCCAATTTTAACCAAACTTTGGTGGAATGGTCCTTGGATGGTTCCCTAAAAAAGTGAAGTTTGGTTTAGCTGGCTATAATTTTCCTGAGAAAACTGAGTTAATTTAAACTAAACTTAAGTGGATTGCTCCTTGGTGGTCCTTTTTGAAAATACAGTGAAACCTGTCTACACCGAACCCCTTACAGACTTTAAGAAATGTTCGGTTGAAACAGGTGTTTGGTTTAGACAGTTTAAAAACAAATGAAAACTTGTATAAAGGGACTTAAGAATCAGTCTGGTTTAGACAGGTTTTTGGTTTTCTCAGTGTTCTGTTTAGACAGGTTTCATTGTATGTTAAGTTTTCAGAACAACATCTAACATGGTTGCTATGACCAAAAATGGTTTAACATAAATCCTATGGCTATCAAATTTTACATTATGGAACTCTGGAACTGCTGAGTCAATTCTATGCTAGTTTTGGCAGTATGATCCTTGGATGGTCATCAAAAAAATTTGTTTGGTTTTGCCAGGTATCATTCAATGTGGCGCAACTTATTTTGTTACTATTTTTAACTACTCTATGAAAAGTCTTTTTGAAACTGCTGAGCACATTTTAGTCAAACTTAAGTGGAATTGTCTGATTTTCCTTTAACAGTTGCTTTCTTTTTTCCATGATGCCTCAAAAAGACTTGACTTATTTAAACACTGAACCTTATCTAAATTTAAGTTTGAATTGTTTTACTGCAACCAATTTTGAAAATACAAGACTGTTTTCCAGGCAACTCTAGATCTGAGCCAGGTGAGGATTACAGGCTCCTAGGGGTGTCTAGTTTATCAAATTTTTTGGCTTTTCCATTTAAATTTACCTGGAGAAGGAGAATGTCTGGTTTCCCAGACCTCCAATAAAAGAAAATTTTATATAGCCAGTAGAAATGGTCGCACCAAAATATGAGTAAATGAAGCCCCTGTCACAGATAAATTTAAATGGAATAACCCTGGATATTTTATGTCTATTTATTTACTTCATATCATGTGACTGAAAGGATGTGTGGTATGACAGATAATTTGTATGGCAGTTCATCTTTTTCAGAAAAGCGCTTTGTTGGTTCAGGTAAAATGGATTTTTCCTGCAGTGCACTGCGTCTTTTGAATTGAATAACAATCCAATTTCACTTGGTATAATCTCTAACCATGACCTAGATACTGTTCAATTTTAGTTGATTTCAACCTTCGTTGAATTTTTTCGATTTTATTTTTTTCTATATTGTACATTATATGCAAAATTAGTGAAATATTTTAATGTTTAAACTTTCACTGTCAGATATGACCTAAAAATAGGTTGAAATTAGCTTAAAAATAGGTTGAAATTAGCTTAAATTGAAACAGCCTTGATCATAGTACAAAAATCAAATCTATAAATAAAAATCATGAACTTTTGTTTGGGTGTGTATTCTCTTTTAGTTATGGTTATCATTTATTGATAGTAATTATATAGAAACTATTTATCTTTTCTTCTTTTTTTATTCTTAACCAAAACACATGGGTTTCAGCACCAATTTTGATTTAGGTTTAAAGGAATCATCCTCTTCGCTTATTACAAGTAGGGAAGAACATACAGAAAATTACATCATTTATTTTTTGCTTTTGCCAATAACATATATTTTTGCAGATTTGAAAAATATCATACATAATACAGACAAATTTTTAGTTTTTGATCAGCTGTTTATATCATTTTACCCCACATAATCATTAAGAAATTCTTATTTCCACTTAACATGCACAATTTAAATAACGATTTATAAATTTTATATATTATAGTTGTCATTGTATAAAAGATTTACAATAAAATACAGTTAATACAAATCATTTTCTTTTAACAGCTGATAATATGCCAACTTTCTGTATTTAGACAATTTTTTGTATGATAATATATATATTTCAGGTACACTAACATCATCATTTGTTCCAATCAAGCCATTCCCAAACCCACCTGTAGAACCTCCAGCGTTTGAAGTAGATGAATTTTTACCAGAGAAGGCATCATTATGTGACACTTATGATTCCTATTTCAACAACCTGTATATCTATCCTTGTAATTTAAAATTTGAACATCAAAAATCATTTGCAAAGGTAAAAAAATACCTCTACAACAAGAGTGTTTGTTTATGCTTTATATGTTACATTGAAACTTCTCTAAATGGGACAGAAAATTTTGGCCAGTTTAAAGGGATGGCCAGATTACAGAGGTTAATTTACAATACATGTAGCAGATACCATTAGTAATTGTGACGGTTTACAGAGGTTGGCCAGTTTTCTGAGGGATTGGTTTAGAGAAGTTTCACTGTATCTTGATTAATATTTATTAACCATTGTTCAGGTAAGATGATGTGAAATCGCATCCCATCACATAAATGATGCACATATTTTTATCACCATACATACCATACTGTAGCCAGGTCTCCTGTTAGGCCTGAGATAAAACCTTACTAGTTTACAGGAGGACAGACAAATATGATTACCACTGGTTTATGTGTTTTTACTTGGATCTTACTGACTTAAGGGGGTACCCTACACCATCACAAAAATAAATTCCACTCGTTTAATTTTCTTTATATTTCGTTAAGACATTTACTTTGATGAAAGAAGGAAAACCTGAAAATTTTAAGAAATTTTAACCACACATTTCTCTGGAATTATTTCAATAGATATATAGTAATTTCATCATAAAAAATTTTGATCACTGAGGTGCATAAATTTTAATATAAAATACTACTTGATTAAAACGTTTAGATGATCTTAAAGAGTTATTTCCCTTTGGTGTATGGTAACCCCTTAAATAGATAAATCGTTTGAACTTGTTTTTAAATGTTAAAACAAAATATTGGAAGTAATATTTGTAGATGATGATGGAGATGGTAAATCTGATGAAGACTGTGCAACGGCAATAATAGGTAAGTACAAATGTATGTTATGCCTTTATTTCATGTAAATCTATGGAGTGGAATGGAATCACAGCCCTATAGTTTATGGATAGATATTTGTTTCTTTGACGCATCGACATTTCAAAAAAAAATTCAAATAGGAATGCATAAAAATATTAAGACATAATATTTCATCTATCAATATTTTCCTGGCTATTGTTGTAAAATCTGTATCAGTTTACAAGATAGGATAATATCATAAACTGAGGTTAACTAATTTAAGCACTTAAAATACTATCCGAATGATTTGTTTGTTTGTTTTATTCTAGTTTAACGCCACTTTCAAAAATATTTCAGTCATAATCCACTCTGTAAGGGTTGCCCATCGCGGGTTATTTGTTAGTAATGATTACAGGTATCAAAATTTGTTCTAAGGTTTTGTTTACATGTTTATTGTTTCTCTTTCATACCCAGTTTTGTTTCACAGATTGGGTCATTTTTAATTGTTTTTAGTTTCAAGTTTTGCATTTTTGTGCCTTGTGCACTTTCATTATGGTATATTTGTATTGTTGAAGGCCGTAATGTGATCTAAAGAAGTTAAATTTCGACTTCTTGGTTGATGCCTTTCTCATTGAAAATCATACAACATTTCCTATTTTTATATTACTTCTAAATCATACATTGCGTCATCAAATATGATATGATTATTCGGAATGATTCGTTCTGTTTTACTAAAACTATCTTTAAACCTACTGCAATAATTTCCCCATAAGGAAGTATTACTTGATTTGTTACGAAGTAATGGTTCAGTTTCAAACTTCGGTCCATGAAGGGGATTAAAACAAAAGAAATATGACTCCATTCCTTATTTAATTAAATCACTTATTATCCTAACTTACAAAATATACAATACGCGATCAGATATGTCAATGATTTCTCATTTATATATATATGAAATACAAGTTTACTAATTTTTCCAATATTTATTAAATATGGTTAATTTGGTTATAGTATATGTATATTTCAAGGAGTAGCCTCTTATTAGTATACTATTAGAACAAAACATGGGAAGTCAGAGATAAAACCATAGCAAAAAAGGAGAACTCAAATCCAAAAAAAAAGAAAACAGAAACAAAGAAAACCAAAAATAAATATTATTTCTATTGTTACATAATGGTTTTTTAAAATAATTTCATTGGATTAAAGCCTTTAGCTAGCATTTGGTTTATATTGTTCGTGAATAACTAAATTGACTTCTTCCTCTTTCCCTTATATTTTCCATTTCAATTTTAAGATTTCAATATCGTTTTTAATCAACCAATATTGACATCGTTCACTTTCGCTTTCATTTTACAGAAGACAATACTGTTTTAATCAACCAATATCACAATTATGTTAGAAAACAATTATTGTTTTCGGCCAAGACCTCAGTCAATACTGATTTGTTTAGTTTATAAAAATTAATATCGACCTTCACAAAAGACTATAATTGTATAATATTAAATCATTACCATAGTTTTTCCTTTCCAATTCAGTGGTGAGATTTTGATGATGGTCATTCCTTAAAATTGTATTCTGTTCAGTAAGTTGTGCAGCAAAGACACCAAAGTAATTACTCCACAACTAATACCCAGCTAAACAAGCAGTGAATAATTTATACATCAATTTAAAAGGACTGTAAAAATACAATTTAGTATCTACTTATAAAGGTGGATGGAGTTCTTGGGAAGCTTTTCTTGGTTGTTCTACAACATGCGGTGAAGGAATGCAGTATTACCAAAGGAAATGTGATAATCCAAGTCCTGGTGACGGTGGTATATACTGTGACGGAGATCATGTGAAATATAATTCATGCTCAAATGGAGGCTGTCCAGGTATGATTTTCTGGTTTCAGTTGTCGAAATAATTGTTTTAAAACAATTTAGACTTTTCATTTGCTGTTAACTTTGAAGAATGCACCTTATTTACAATTTAAGAATGCAAGTTAATTGAAAAGTATGCCAGCATTATCGAAATTACTGATAATGAATTACAACCAATTTTTGACAGATTAAACGTGTGTTATTCGTTTGACGCTGATTCGTTACCCAAAACAGGAACCGAGTTAAAAGATGTTTGGACTCAGTGTCAAAATTAACAAGGCTTTCAAATGTTTTTGACATTTTCAGGTAAAGAATGGATGCAGACTAATTAGTCACAGATATACCCCTTGACCATGTATCGCAAATAATATCATTGTGTGTTTTTATATTTAAACGGGTCAGTATAAGGAATTCGAAGATAACAACGGGGCAGACAGAAATTGTTAAGTGATTTACTCCTTAATATTTTCATATGGTTTTGGAATTGCTGTGAGAACTTTACAATATACTTTAATTTGCACTTACGTTTACAAAAGTTTACAAACGCATTGTGACGATTCCTCATTAATATTAATATGGAATTACATATCCTATATTTTTTATCATCATGATAATTAACGAAACAGGACAAAATGTTAAATGATTACCTCTCGTGATAACAGACTAAGCGACTTTTTCATTTGTCATCTGTTAAGCATACCTAGCTCGCTTTAAGTAAAATATAAACCATTAACTGGGAATTACCCCTCTTTTAATTGATTTTTATTTTGATATTTTAATTGTTAGGGATGAAATGTACGACCGGTTTGATTTTACAATGTGTCCATTATTTGTTTCTTTTTAATGTTTTCACCTTTGACTATGCAAAAATGGAAGGGTTTGGATCCAACAAACTAGTGACCCAGCATCATTACGCACATGTCGTGAATTGGCTTTGTGTCATTTTTATAATTTCACTTCCATTTCATGACATGTGGACATTTTCCTGCTTTTTAACTTTTATTTTTTACGCTGGGAAATTAAGTGCTCGTCAGGATGAGTGGAGGTCCACACTTGCCGAAAGCCTAGTGGTGACCTCTAGATTTTTACTTTTGTTATCTGCTTGACGCGATCCCCTTGAAATTCTGCAGTATATTTTCTCCTTATTTTGATATATCCTAAAAAGCCAATTGTCAAGTTTACCAAGTTTAATAGGTGTCTTTTAATATGCAACTTGCGCATTTCTAGGCGTTACCTCAAACCAGTAGCATTAGCAAAACACAGGAAAGCCGAGTATCAACAATTGTTAAATGAATTACTCATATCCAAACTAACCGAGATAGGCATTTAGTTCCAACAGAAAGGACCATGTACGAAACAAAGAATAAAACATTCTTAGTTATTTCAGTATAGAATTTCAATAATTACTGAAAATTTCTTAAAACAAATGTGTGGAAAATTCATGTAAGACACCAACTTGGCTGGTGAATCCTCGTGGGGAACTCAGGTCCGGTAGTAGAGGAATCTTCACGAGGTACATGTGCATGTTATTGTTTAAAAGGATTCTGCTGCTTCTTAAAGAAAATAAAAATATAGAAATACAGGTTTACCAATTGCGTATAAATATGGTTTATTTAATTATGCTTGACATTTGTTTTAAGATGAAGATAATAACATGTATATTTAAAAAATAATGCCAACGAAGGCTACCAGATGGAATACAAATACATTTTTCAAAAACAATTGTAAGAAAGGTTACAACGTTGTAAATTCGTATATATGACACAATACAATTAAAAATGTGGTACGAATAACTTGGATGAATTATGGTTACTAACGGCTACCTACAGACACACGAATGAGGTAACATGGAAAACATGGCTACAGTGGCAAAACACGAATAGAATACTGGATAACAATGGTATTAAACGTTTTGAGAGTAAACCTTACTCCGAAGAATGGCTTTTTTGGAATTTTCAAACTTTTTTTAGAAGAATTTTTAAAAGTTTTTGTCAAGAAGTAGAACCCAGTGAGTCGTCCTTTAAAATATAAAAAATATAAAAAGTACTAATATCACCAGATACTTTTCCAGCCCAAAAGATCTCTTTTAGGTTAGGAATTTCCCATTGTAATATTGCCTGCCTTCTAAAGTACTAAATTTTTAAAAGAAATAAAATCAACCATTTAATTGTTTAAATTGTGCATTGAGACGAGAAAGAAATTTTGCAATTACATTTTAAGCTTAATGTTACTCTGTGCATTCTACAGGGCATTTTGTTAAACCCCACCAAGAGAGTTTTCAGTTTTAAATTAGAAATCCCGAAAAGACTTTCTATTGTTTCAGGCTCATATTCCATTGAAAAGAATAATATAAAAACGAAAATAGTTTCTACCAAACTACACATTTTTGCAAAATTTTATTGTGATTGAAAAACGATAACACCTTTTACTTTTGAAAAAGGCATTCCATGAAATGAGGTGAACAGACAGTAACATATTGTTAAAATGGTAATATGCAGAGATTCCGGTAACCTCGGCAACATGATTCCAATAGTAAAATGTGCAGACATTTGCTGAAGCAAATATCGGTGCAACACATTAACAAAAGTTCTACGAGTCACACTTGACAAAGTATAGTAACCGTTACACTGATGGCTACATCTGTTTCATGACTACATCATAAAAGTACTGCCCTAACCAGATACTTTTAAGGCACATAAAAACTGTTTCAGGATGGGAATTTTCAAATGGAATGATATCATACATTAACTTGTATAAATTGTTCATGTACATGAAAAAGCAATTTTGCAATTACATTTTCAGTTACTCTTTTGTAAAACCCCACCAAGAGAATTTTTTCCTATTTGTAATCCCGTAGAGACTTTTCTTTTGCTCAAGGTCCATATACTATTGAAAAGAATATTAAAACATTAATAGTTTCTGTTTAGACTTACCAAGAAACATCTTTTGGCCAAGTTTTATTGAGATTAAAAAACCGATAATACCTTTTAATGTTTGAAAAGGCATTCCATGAAGTGAGTTTTACTTCTAGATCCCTGACATTATGGAGGATTTATTAAATGTATTGCACACAGTAATACTCCTTCCGTTGTGTTTTATATTTCGATTTGTTTGGAAAATAGAATTTTTACATTGTTTAGATCTCGACTTTTCTATGCTTTGGGAACTTCGCTTTTTTATACAACATCGAAAAACGTGTACTTTAAAAATCACTGGGTTGATGCCAATGCGGATGGACAAGTGGTCCCCAAGGGTATTCATTTCAGTTGGCCATTTATCAGACTTGTCTTAATTGAAATTTATTTCTAATTGTTTTTCATAATTTGGTGGTATTTATTTGAATCTCTTCTCCAGAAACCATTAACTGACGTCTAATTGTAGCTGATATTTTCTATAGATATCTGTAATCAACTTTACCAAAGTTAGAAAGCTATTGTTTTGATTGTATGTTGTTACCACTGGTTTACTTGAATACATCTTCTTCATAAAAGGGCTCTTTCGGAATTCCTCAAACGACAATTCTATTTCAAGAAGAAGCACAAGGAATCCTTCAGCGCCAATATGGATTGAAATATATATATATATATATATATTTATATATATAATTCTTTCCTTTCCCCTTTAACATAGGAGGTTGGAGTTGTTGGTTTAACGTCGGATACTGTAGTTCGTCGTGTGGAAATGGAACCCAATTGAGAATCAGACACTGTGACAACCCCACACCGACAGGGAATGGTTCATATTGCCCCGGTGAAAATACAACACGTGAATGGTGTAATGTCAAAGATTGTAAAGGTTGGATTAAACTTAAATGATAGTTGTAATCTTTAAGTTAGTTATTATTCGGCTTGGTATGTTTTTGTCCAATGTCAATATGCTTGTGATTATATTTAATGTTCTTGTTCTTATGTACATCAACTCCTTTTCCCTTTTGTCATTTATGGTACAGGTTACCACTAAGTCGAAAGTGTCAGCTTTAAGAAAGTTATTTAACATATGATTCTAGGTGTATCCTTATGATAAATAACTGATATCATCCTATCTATTTTACAAGTCTATAAACAACATTAATAAAAAAAAATGTAAAATATTATCAATGCCATATTCCAGCATAAAGCGATGGTACAATCGGTGGAAGTTTGACCAGATATATGCACAAGTTTTGTCCTATTCAAATATTGTGTGCAGTGATAACTTTATATTGTTTAAATTTATGAACTAATTTATGTACTCAGCAGGTTTTAAGAAATTCTGTGCACAATTCATCGCTACGGCCAATAGTTTTGATGATCAAAGTTTTAACGCATTTCTATTTTCAGTTTATAAATGGGGATATTTAAAAGGATTGAATCTGACAAAAGAACAACTTGCGGAAGAAATGAAAGATCACCTGCTTGAATTACAAGAAAACATAACAATAAATAAGAAAAACACATCAGCTGCAATTAGACGGCTAACGTCAGCGAGTGACAATAGACCATCTGCTAAAGTCTCCGGTTACATTGGTATAACCCTGTTGTTGATACCCGTTATATTATTTGTTTGCTGTGATGGCACACGTATTAGACGCTTACCAAAGAAGAATCAAGTGACAAATAGTAGCACCAAAGATGGTAGAGCGCATACTCGTGAACTATAAGCTATTCTGGACGATAAGACTAAAACTGAAAGGCACTATGTTTGGAATGGACTGGCGTGTTGTAAAAAATCTTTAGGGAAAGAGTTTTGACGTTTAGTTTATATGCCTTGTTTTGCTTTTCGTCGTCTCCAAATTATCAAATTCATAGAAAATTTGTCTTTGGTGTTTAAAGCATAACGTCACATTAAATGTACTTCATCTGTGCATAAACAAACATTATGCAAATTACTTGAATTTGTTATATGATTATATTAACTCTTTTTTGAAGTAAACATTTACGATGATTGAAAGCTCTCAAAAGAAACTTGCAATATCACTAGAGTGGCTTTAAAGATCAAAACAACTACAATAAGGTTATTCAGTTTCATTCGGATATTTTGCTTAATTTGTCATTCAGTTGTCTGTGTACATCAACCCTTTATTCGTTTCTTCCTAACTGGGACCTATTTGTTTCCAGATAAACATTTGTATCATCTCCATACAGATTATGAAATATTTCTTTTGGCCGAAATTTCACCGAAACGCCAACATTACTTAAATTATTTTTTCATTGTAAAATATATTTTCAGCTTATGAAGATAAGCTGACTTTTATCGGAAGTTATTTTTTTTTTTAGAAATTTCGGAAAATCTGTAAAAGTAATATGAGTAATGACGTATTTTTGAAGACAAAAAATTCATTGTTAGCAACTAGACAAGGTAAAATAGAGATTTGTTTACCTATATGGATTCCAAACATAAGATGGTGACAGAAAAATATATCTCTATGAACATTTTTCTTAAGGGTGCCTTGACGCCTAGCCATGACGATATCTATAAAAATAAGCCATGTTGCATGATTGTCCGCGAGACAACCATCCACCAAATGACTATCGAAGTTTGTATTTGACAATTACCTTGCTGACTGATGCAACTTAATTCAGATTTGAAAAAGATTTGTAACAGAAGTTTCCGAACATTATTCAAACAAAGAATTTCATTTTAAAGTGCCTGGGGATATTGTTTTGAGCAAATGGGTTTATAATTAAAATGTTTCTGTCAGTTGAGGAAGACGTCTAATATAGGTGGTCATTGATACTTATTCGTCTGTAGATTATTCGTTCAAAGATGCTAATTCGCATGAAACAAGAGACTGATCAGGAATGTTAAAACATTGATTAACAAAGTCATAAGAATTATCGCTTTTTATCATATAATACTTATTTATTCGCTCGTCATTCTTCTCCTTTCATTCATTTATTTTATTATTAACAGTCATTAATATAGGTCAATTGAATGAAATTTCGCAGACGAATAAGTCTACAGAATCAATTTATCATATGTGTATGTCTGTAGACTCAAATATCTCGGAAATATTTACGTAGCTGAGAAGAATATAATTTCTCGCAAGTATGTCTAAAGGGAAAATGATCGGAATTACTTGGCCCTTACCGCCAATACTAACATTTTGGACAGTTTCATTGTATACTGAATTCAGCCGGAGCTGAAAGTACCTGCCCTGCTCAAGAACTTTCATTCATAATTATAAAAATAAACAGTTAACATACTCATGACCAGCTTCTTTTTCTTCTGTTGACAAACGTTTACATGCACCGGAAATTTTTACATAATAGTTCTGCAGAACGAAATGAAATGAGAAAATTATAAGACTTGTTAAAGAATTTCTCAAAATTTTTTTATAGCATTCTAGACAATTTTTGTTCTTCTATTTTCACACTTCAAAGTCTTTTAAACTTGTGGTTAATTAAAAGTTGATCCAATTCTATCCCATAATGCATCATGGTTCTATTCAGTTTTTACACCATTCCACAATCGTGGGTCCATAAACAAATACACGTGCTTCCTGTTTGAATTCCCTTCGTGTTACCTAAAACTACTTTTTGGTTTAGTTTAGCATTAATATCAATATGGTTGCTAGCTAATGGCAAGAATTATCCATAATTGATAATTTATAAAGATCATGGTTGATAATGTCCTGTTTATAAATGATTCTGTTTCTTTTAATTGCAATACATATGTATGTTTCAATAATTGACACATAACTGTGACCACTTCCTTTCCTAAAAGTAAATAATTTAACTATATTTTAACTATATTTGTAGCAATAATGCAAATGTTTTTCACAATTAGTAGTGTATGCAGTCGCTTATTTATGTATATTTTTGTATAATATAACTCACATTAAACACAGAATAAGTTGTGTTATCCTCAATGTGTCCTCTCAATTGTTATATATTGTATCCTGATATGATGGTTAATTTGATTTTATTATGCAGATTGACCAAAGGTAAGAATTTCTACTCCAGATGTTTTGTGTTTTTTGTTGTTGTTTTTTTTTGTATGTTTAAGCATGCCATTATATATTCAAGGCTGCCATTGTTTACAATAAACCAAGTGACATCAGTTTAGGACATTGCTTAAATAATTATGGGGGGGGGGGGGTTGTAGCGATATACCGGTATAATGATATTTTGCTGTATTTTTTTAACAAATCCATACACCGGTACAAAGTCTTGCATATCAATATTTTCTGGTACAATAAATATTTGAACAGTTAAACATCTAGACGCTTCAAATTAGCTGTCGTTGACATGAAGAAGTAAGATATATGACCAAATAACATATTTTATACATAAAAATTCAGATTTCTTCTTCATAGCACAATATTTTAAGAATTACCAAACAAAACAATAAAGAAAGTTAAAGAATGAAAGACTAGAAATGAGAAGTCGATATGTTTGATATGTTCATGATACAGTTTTTGTATCGATATATCAGAATATGATTTTTCATTTAGGATACTTATCTCTAATGATTATGCCACATGTCTACACTGTACTTTATCTAAATATATTAAATAATACAGAGAATATGTTTGACAAATTAGCTGTAGCAATTAGGACAATATACATGTAGTAATTTGAGAAATGCCTGGTCCAGAAACTACCATTTGACCTGATGTGGTGTGCATGTCAGTGTACCATGTGTCCTGCATCCTTGACCTCATTTTCATCGTCTAGTGACTATCATCAAATGTATATGCTTAGGTTATTTTCTCAGTATCTACATGTGATAAGTCAAAAATATTGGTTTTGTATTATGTGTTTCTGTCAGTCTCCGATATGTCAAATGTTCTTGACCATGTAACTATCTTTAGTTTTTTTTTCTCTGATTATTTTCTCTGTAACTACACCTGAAAGGTATGATTGTTCATCTTTAGGTGTGTAATAATGTCAGTGTGTCATAAGTCTTGTGTCATTGACCTCATTTTCATAGTCCAATGACTATATCTTAAGTTATTGTGCCTAGATTGACATGCTTATTTATAAATTCTAATAAAATTTATATTAATTATCTGATTTAAGGGGAAAATATCTTGTTGACTGATTATTAGGTAAACTTTTAGTTTGCATCATTCAACATTTGCTGGATGGAAAAACTTGAAAAGACATTTCTTTGTCCACACTTGTTACAAGTGGACGTATTCCTAACCTGACAGTGCATATAATTTACTGGTAATGTTTTTTTTATATCATATATGCAGTTGTTTCTTTTCCCAGCATATTTTAAAACAATCCATTTTCAAATGGTAACACGTTTAAATGAATATACATGTATGCTTTGAAATGTTGATTAAATTATCTGTCCCTGTGAATTCATTTGGTTTTTATACAACCGCAAAAATTTGCGGTCGTATTATGGTATGATGCTGTTGTCGTCGGCGTCGTCGTCGGCAGCGTCGTCGTCGGCGGCGGCGGCGTCTGTAGACAGGTTGGTTTCCGCACGATAACTTTTGTTATA
>JAULBM010230139.1:0-17051 GCA_032357055.1 Geukensia granosissima
TTTATGTAACAAAATAATATAAACATATTACTGATTTCAAGAGTTATCTCCCTCAACCCAGGTCTACTCCCTTAAATCAACAATCTTCATCATCTCTCATTGCAACACTGAAACTACAATTATGTTTGCATTACCAGTCGCAGTTTTCTGGAATAACCAGTCCTAATGTTCACTTGCGCTACGTAGAACTACAGCAAAATCTACAACACTTTCGTTACACAAATCAACCTGCAGATTATCTTCCATTGAACAAAAATTCCTTTGCAAAAATTTTATGAAAAAATGATAATTTGTAATTTTATTGTTAAAATATTACATTACACAACCCAGCCTGTAGATTATCTTCCATTGATATAAAAAAAATCCCTGCAAAAATTTAATTATTGGGCTCCCAGTATGAAAAATATTTTATTTTGCAGTATTTTTCCTGTTAATTAAAACATTAAAGTTACATACTAGTGTAGTATATTAAAACTGATTAATTTTATGTGTTGATACACATGTAAGCATATAAGACAACATACAGATGAAGTGTCAGATTACTTTAGTAAAATTAATCTGCTCAAATTGTGTATTTATTGCATATCGTATGGATATCTGATGTGTGAATTGTATTTTATTTATTGGCAGTGATATGTGACATAGCCTTTTAATTATCAATAAATACAGACCGTCTTTGCCTTTGATGTGCAAGGATTGAATTAAATCAATTATTCTATAGTACGTACAATATGATCGTTATGATCACTAAATTTATCTATGTTAAACCTTTTTGCACCCGCAAATCTGAAGGAACATTATCTTTTTCATCTTAACTTAATTTATCATTTTAGCAGAACGAATTGTAGCGATTCCAGTTAACTGTTTTAACAGGCGAAACAATAGAGAGCAAAATTTGTAATTCGGTTAAGATTCAAAGTGGATATTGTTTAACTTTTTAGTTCTCACTAAGCATGGCATGCTATACATATGTTTTGGTTATTATATTTTAAAACATAACAAAAAACCGGGATTTCAAGTTCCATATGTTGAACAAATATGATGACTTTTGATTTGCTATATGCTCATTTCAATGAATACCCTCTCGTCATTAGCATTAGAACCAAGCCAAACATTTAATTACCATACAAACAAAAATATGCAGTTAAATGCATCGGCCAAGAATATCTACCATTTGAAATAGAAATAATGAATCCTTCTTCGTAATTTCGATAAAATCGTAACTGGAAATTTATGTAAAATATATAATATGTGGTTATATTCATACCAGACATGTCTAACAACTTTGCAAATGAATAAACTCAAGGCCTCTGGTCAACCATCGGGGATGATCTTGTGGTTCTGCAAGTTACCAATGTTGAATAAGTACGGTGCATTTTGATATGCTATAAGCGCATTTCAAATATTAAATGTAATCAGTAGCAGTAGACTCAAAACATAGGATAGACGGGATATAAACATTGTAAAAACAAGTAACTAAAAATTTAGGAATAGGTTAACAAATAGAAATAACTTTGTGAAAAGTGAGGTATTCAGTTCCGAGAAACGCACTTTAAAGTGAAGATAAGTATTTTAATGCCGACCCGAAATTACGCAAAATTGTATCCTGATCTGAAGCGAACACCGGGGCTATAAATGCCAAGTGCTTACATTTCACAATAGAAGCGTTTACACGACAGAGGCGTCTTGTTGTTTCTGTGACGTTTATCACCAAAAAACGTCTACAACATTTCTCGGAAATTCAGTTTTTGCGATTTTTAATATTATGTCAATTTGCAGTTGCCAGACGGTTCTGTTTCTTTGAATTTGAGTGCCTATTTTGCTATATTTGGATCTTTGACTTCCTTTGTTTCGGTTCTAATGCTACTGATAAGAGGTTACTTCTTGAAATGTACATATAGCATACCTAAATTTAACGTATATTTTGTCGGCTTCAAGTGCTTATAATTGCAAGAGAAGAACGAAAATACAGAAGAAAACTACAGATACGAAGCAAAGTAGGAAAACACACAGGTTACGAAAAAGAAAAATGAAGACAATAAAACAAAGATTAGAAAACCTGACATGAAACAACTTCAATGCGAACGTTTATTTATACTGAAGTTATTAACTATCTGAGGCCACATTACAAGATTATAACTGTAGGTTTGTCAACGTTTCAGAGATCTAAATTGTTCGTGGATAGGGACATCCTCTGTCGACAAAAGTCTATTATTCCAAGTAACAGATATCACTCTGAGCTGTGCTGGTGATGCTGTTAGTGTATACGACGGTGAGTGTAAAACAGATGCTATTAATAAACATATTGATATTTAAAACTTTTGACGTGCGATTATATTACTTATTTTAAGAGATAACAACTCTCCATTCATTGTTGCAACCTTTCAGCAAAATTCATGAAATCTGCAGCAATCTGACAGCAATTCGATAAAAATGACATGGAAATGAGATGTCAATGAGATTTCCTGCAATGGATTGCTGTAGGGTCATTGCAAGTTAATGGTTGTAGAATGTTTACAGCGATGGTCATGGTGGTGTTACAGGGGAGGGTTGAGTACTTGAGTATTCCGCCATATGCTTTATTGGCCGACCAGTTATCCAGTTGATGTCTTCATCTAATTTGATTCTATATTTATCTGATGGAAAGTTGTTACATTTTAATGTCATCACTTTTTATTTTTTCGGGCCTTTTATAGTTCTTCGTAAGATGTTGACACGTATTCATTATTTAAGGCCTTTGGTCAACCTGTAGCTATTTGTAATTTACACGTTTTGGATGGCTGTTTCATAGACAATCATACCACATCTCCTCTTTCTATATCTAAAATATAAAATTTATTATATTTTATTCAATTTACTGTCGAAAGTATATTGATACTACAACGCATGTTTAAACATGTTGTTTTCAAATAAAAGACGAACAATTGAGATGTTGTTTTCTTGTAACACGATTGGTGAAATGTCGTTATTTTTTATGTATTCATTGAATTAGTTTTTGTCACATCATTCATTTCCATCAGTCAATTAACGCTTTTTACTTTTTTTCAATCGAATTGGAAATGTTGTTGAATTGCAGCGGTTGTATACAAAAAAATGAAGCAATACCCTAAATCTAAATTGCAAGTGTGCTTTGTTATTCACAGGACGTTAAAATTCAAAATGAAACCAAGTCTCGCGATTTCAATGTGCATTAGAATATTTTCATTGATCATTATAAGCTGATGTTGAACATTTCACATTCACCCCAAGATATTTCCAGCAACTACTTCTGTCCTCGCTTACTTTTGACTTAAAAGAAGACGAGTGAGCACTGGGCTCGATGCCTCTGCTGGTGGACTATGTCTTCGATGGTATTAACCAGTCCAGTTGTCAGTCTTGTTTGACATGAAATTTATCAAACAATGTTTTACAGAAATTTGCTGCATTTGTTAAGATTCTGAAGCATCGAAACGTATTGCAACAAGAAGTTGTCCTTGCCGTCGGATTTGGATTCTTATTTCGATTTGTTTGGATTTGAGTCCTTCTTTTGATACATTTGGATCTTTGACTTTCTGTGTTTTGGTACTAATGCTACTGATTAAAGTTACTTCTCGAAATGTACAAAAAGCATACCAAAACTCTCCATTTTTATTCAACACTGGTAATTTTGCACTTTCTGATCTTGCTTATTTGTTCTAAATACCAGAACTTTAAAGAACGATATATAGATAGATCTTACAAGTGCTTTCCGGTTGACACCCCAGATAAAACCTTTGCTGTTTTTGTGAAGTTGGGGAGTAAACTAGAAACACCCTTTACACTTTTTTGATCCTTGCATGGATGTTGTACATGTAAGCCCATTTGAAATCGCTCAAATCGCTCTTTACTCTCAGATGACTAATACCAGATTGCCAAAATGGACAATGCGGAGGGTGCCTTTAAGAAGCAGGAACTGCTTTTCCTTTCGGATCACATGAATTGGTCCGCATTGTGCTTAGTTGTATGAATATTTCTAGTTTGATATATACAATATGTTTGATTTTCGGTCTTGTTCGTGTTCTCGAGATTCCCCTGCCTTCCGACTTGTCCCCTTTTATCCGGCCTTCGGTTTCCTTTCGCCAACCTAAAATACTGAGATCAGCGTACTCAACAAACGGTGTTAATCAGATATGTGAATTAAAAAAATAAAAAGGTCTACTACAATACCTCAAATCTGATTCTAAAATTTGTTAACTTTTACACCAATGATAAAAATTAAAAATCTTAGGTACAATTATTGGTTCTAGGTAAAAATTGATCCAGTTCGAAAGAAAACACACTGCTTTTTTGATTAATAGAAGACAGTGAATATTTTTATAGCAATATTAGATTTCTTGATTGATGACATTTTGTAGAATTTTGTGTTTTTCAAAAGAACGTTGATAGTTCAATAGGCATAAATATACTGTCCGCTTAAATTTTGATCTGGTATGAATAATAATTCGTATAATAACACCTTTTGTTATATTGGTTAGGTTTGTCATTGAAAAAGCTTTGATTCTTTGAGCATCTCCACCAAAATATATCCTAACGAATTGGAAAATAAAGATACCAAAGACTGTACCAAATTTGCGTCATTCATAGATTTATATTCAAAATAGTCCATGAGATTAAACGTGTTTCTTGACTGACAACTTTCCTATCGTAATATTCCCATATTCATGTGGTACTGTATATCTTCTTCCTCTGCTAATGCGGTTTATGTATAGGAGTTGTTTTGATACTCTGAACCTTGCTTAAAGTTTCGAGATATTCTGAGAAGATCATTGCTGTTATAATCTAAATTGCTACAAAAAAGAGTCATCTAATCAAGGTTGAAATCGCTCCTCCGTAGATTTTATAGTCCCCATCATGAATTGGTTGATCTATATCGCATTTGTTTGTTTGTGGACCAGTTACTTATGACATTAAACAATAAAGTAAACTCTTCTTAGATTGATGTTTACCATAGTTAGCGTTAAAAGATTCCATAACAGGGGCCGCTTGGGGGATAGAGAGTGCTAATTCCTCCGGAGCAAGTATTTGTTTCTGTTAACCCTTTGTTTGTTTCGAGTTTTTGTATTTTTGAAATCTGCACGTGTGTTCTATCCTATGTGTATTCCACACTGTACATACTGCAAAGTTGCAGTTAATATAACATTTTTAAAATTATCATGTCAGAAAAGTTGCATATTGCCTTTGCATAGTACTAATATTATGTGACAAAGCAGCAACCTTGCAGCAATATTTTCGATTTTGTAAGGGTCTACGTTTGAATAGCATTGATGTTGTTTGTTCAAACTATTACTCTTGTTTCGTAGTTTTGTTATTATTGTTTTACTTCCCATTTGGTATTTAATAAGTCACTGTTATGTTTAGTTTGTCATGTTACTTAGTTATTTTTTATGTTTATTTTTCAAATGGGATGTTAGTTTGTTATGTTTTAAAGTCATTGTATCGAAAAAAAGGAGATGCATGATTGTCGATGAGGCAGTTATCCTAAAGCTATAAATAACACACATCTAATGTTTCCTTAAGACCTTAAATAATAGACAGATATCCACACAATAACGCAAGCTTAAAATGACAAATAAATTACATGTGATGATATTTAAATGTTACAATAATCGTCCAATTAAGTATACAATACGATATCTTAAAAAACAACGACATCCACTGGACTTAATTTTACGAATGTGGCCTCAAACTGGAATTCAAAGTAGTAAATAATTTAAAAATGGTTCATAATACTTATAGGATAAGTATGTAATTAAAGGGGGACGGTTGCCCCTAAGAAATTCCATCAAACTTTCGTTACATTTTATCGCTAAACCTGATTAATAATCTCTTCAGGAGTGCAACACGTTGCAGTAACCCTTTTCTTCCGAGAGATAAAGGTCATCCCTGATACATAACATATATTTTGATTTGCTTTATAAGCCCACTGAATCAGCTATGAAAATTGCTGGTAAATAAGGTTAAGGGGAAGTGAAGTATAATGAGTAGAAAAATCATAGAGAATTCACAATTTAAGTGGTTTGATCTAAAGCGGGTAATATGTTGTGCCTACTTCTCATCAAATTATGTAAATTAGCGATTCTGTTTTTTTAACATCTAATGCTATTATGAAAGAAGTTTGTTATGTTAATCGCGGTGTTCTGTTCATTTGTCGTTTGTTGGGTTTTCTTTTCCTTTTGTTTTATTTAATTGTTATTTTTTGAAATAATTTGTCATTTTTTCACCTTATTGGTATAGCAGGCAGCACTTGTAAAGCCATATTTATTAACTGAAATTAATTTTTTGTTCTGTCCCAGATATTTATGATCTATACTATATACTATACAATATTTTTTTCTTATTACTTGCGAATTCTTTTTATTGCAAAATAACAAAAACATAGAAAATTAAAATATGTGTCTTAAAAGTTGACCTAATACCTAGTCGGTCAATGAATAAACACTTGCAAGTAATGATTAAAAACTAAAACTCTTCTTTTTTATTATCTTTTTCATCAATAATGCAATGTATTTATGCTCGATACATATTTTACTTCCTTCTAGCCAAGCTTTATTGTATTTTAATGAAATGTTTTAAAATTATTGACATTTTGCTTTAAAGCTGATGCTACACCTTATTAGTAAAATGGTTTGTTTTAAAAGTTAGAAAAAACATTAGTTCGTAGTTTTTCAAACCCCTTGTCCTATGCAATTTTATCAGTAAAACAATTGTGTCCCAACCAAAGCAATACCACACAAAATGTGCCGATAAATTTTACACATTTACTTATATATCTGGAAAGGCTGCATGCAAGTTGATCTATATAAATTAAGAACAGTATACTTGAAAAGGTAACCTTTACTCTGTGGTCTGTGTTTGTTTTTTTATTTATTATTTTTAATGTCTTAAAAAAAGTTAATGCTCAGCTACTGTCTACATTGACTACTCAGAAATGGGCTGTCATTGGTCACATGACTTACGAGGTAGATTTATTTAAGGGATACACTAATGACCTGAAAATTTACCTGAAAATGTCCTCAAAAAGACCTGAAAATATAAACATGTTGATAAACTTTGTTGATACTGGATGGATTTTTATAAAAATTGGCATGCTTTGGGATATGAATATATATTTTAAGAAAAGCAAAAAAATAATTGTGATGAAAAATTATTTTGATGTATAAACTTTGACCTGAAAGGCTATACATGGCCCCTTATCGCGGTGTTTGAAATGTCATGAAAATGCACAAACATGCTTTTAATAAAAATTTGTTTGTGACCAGATATAAGTATATTTATCAAGAAAATAAAACAAGACTTTTGAAAAGTGGTTTTTGGTGTTTAAACTTTGACCTGAAGGACCAAGACACGCGAATGTTGACTATGATGTTCAATTGCCTTGAGAATATAAAGTTGAAATAGATTTGCAATACTTTTCTACTAGCCATTAATTTTTGCAGAAATTGAAAGACTTTGTCGTATTAAATATATGTTCAAAAAATGAAAACAAGTGCAAAACAATCAAAGATAATTTAATTGTACTTACATGCTGATGAAGTCTTGGAAGCATCTTCTGGCTTGTGTTTCCTTGAAATTTATTTTATATATATCATATTTTAAATATTTCACACCATAAACAATACTAAGTTGTATAAAGGAAATTATCATATACTTACTAATAAATAAAGGAAAACTGCATATACGATACTGAACGAGCTTTGCCGGTTGTATTTAAGTGCCGTGATGATATCGATATTTTCACCCCTTTATCATACCCCTTAAAATTATATTGATCAAGTGACTACGCATTAGGACATGTAGTAAACAAATATGGCTTCGCCTGAACCAGCCGCTGTAGCAGACGAGTCTGTTGATTTTGAAATAGACACAGAGGCATTTATTCTTTCCATGAGGAACACAAAAACTGTACGCAAGACGAACAGTGATGTAAAAAAATTCGTTGATTTTTGCGGGCATCAAATGAGGCAAGGACAATTGAAGAAATTAATGTCTCTGAACTTGACAACTACTTAGCCAGATTTTTTATGCAAGCAAAGAAAAGGGACGGCACTGAATATGAACCTGATACATTGAAACAATACCAATGCAGCATCAACAGATATCTTGCTGAAAAGAAAGTTGCCGTAAACATTATAGAGGACAGAGAATTAAAACATTCCCGTTACGTATTACTGTCTAAACGTAAGCAGCTAAAACAATTGAGAAAAGGAAACAGGCCTAACAAGGCGGAGCCTTTTACAACAGAAGAATTTCAGTTGTTATACGAAACGAGCTATCTTGGTTCAGGTAAATATTTAAAAAAAATTATATTGCCTTGCTTTTGAAAATGATTTATAAAATCATAGGTTACTGAAAGTTGCTAAATTCTTGCCAAAGGACAGTTTGTTACATAATGTACATGCATCATTTGAAGTGTGTTTATTTTTTTATTAAGGATTTTTTTAATGTATCACAAGTGATTAAAAGTTTCTTCTCCTGTTTACAACATAAACATGTAGATAAATAAATGAACATGTACATGTATTTCACATTTGACAATAATGTACAAACTTGGAGTTCCCTTTTAAAATAAATACATATACATGTATGTGTAAATATCCAGTACTGTAAATAAGTATGAAAATAAACAAACATTTTGAGTCCTAATAACTGTATTCTTGGTATTGTCTTAGATATAGATAAATGTATTGTAATTTAATATGTAGAAACCTTCAAAATGATATGTTTAAGTCGACAATTTAAAAAACCTTTATTGATTATTTATGCCTTTAATGTTGTCTCTTCTACAGAATTTCCGGCACGTTTTTTGAATAATTTGATTAAGTTGTCTCATTTTTTTTTCAGGTAACCCACGTACTCTCATTCACACAATGTTCCTAAATAATACCCTGCATTTTGGAATGCGCACCAGAATTGAACATATTGGTCTTAAATGGGGTGATATAGAGTTAAAAACCGTCAGTCTTGGAAAGGAATATTTAGCTCACACAGAGAGAGCCACTAAAACAAAAACTGGACAGACAAGTGACAGTAGACCTTTTGAGCCAAAAATGTTTGCTTCTCCGGGTAGTTTTTATATCTTTAAATGAAAATCATTGGGTTCTTTATTATTATTATTATACAACATTTATATAGCGTGTTATATACTTTTACAATTACTCGGAGTGCTTTACATAAAAAAATTCATTAAAATTTTTTTAACCAGGTTAAGGTTTTAAACAATCACTTTACAGCAACCACAGGTACATGCATTAGTTTACAATACAAAAGTTCCATGTCACTGTATCTGTATGCAACTAAAATTTGCAGTGATTTTATTTTAGAAAAAAACACTGTAGAATGCAATTTATTGATTTATGCTGAAATAATAAGAAAAAGAATGCCTATAACAGAATGTATTTTTTGTGTACAGTTATTATTTATTAGCAGTATATGATTGGATATGTGTTTAGTAATCTGTTATTTACCCGTATCATCATCCATGGTCTTGTCTGTCCTCGACTTAACGATTTCTGTCTGCCCCTTTGGTATCTTCGAATTCCTTTTAAAGTTTAATATCTTGTATTGGTTTGTGTTTCAACCGGTCCTGAAAATGTTAATTCAAAATTAATGCATTTTACTCTTTTTGCAGGAAATGCAAGATGCCCAGTTTCAGCTTACAAACTGTTTGTATCTAAAAGACCCTCTGACATGATGAAACCTGAATCACCATTTTATATTGGTATTAACAGACACTTTGCAAGTTCAGAAATATGGTATATTAATCAGGCTATCTGGAAAAACACAATTTAATCAAAGACATGTGTACAGAGGCAGGAATTGCTGGTAGAAAAGTCAACCATAGTGCACGGAAGACAGGCATCACTTCTTTTATGCATACAGGAGTTCAAAACACTGTAGTCATGCAGTTATCTGGTCATAAAAATGTCAACTCTATAAACAATTACTCAACAGCCTCTGTCAACCAACAAAAACAGATGTCACACATTTTGACAAATTTTTCTGGGAATGGTGGTTCAACAGTATCTCATAAAGAAACTAACATTTCTACTGTCAGTATTGCACAAGTACCAGATAATCAGCAGTTTGAAATTCCAGATGATAATGAAGATCAGTCACTTATAAGAGCCTCACAGGAAATCATTGAAAAAACACTTAAATCTATTGAAAACTATGAATCTTCTGAATTGCTTGATATTGAAAGAAACCAGTTCAGTCCCCACATTATTCAAAATGTTTTTTCAAAATATGTTAACAGGAGCAACTATAAATGTCAACATTACCTTTAATTTTGGATTTGACAATATTATGTTGGATTAAGAAAATTCATGTGTCAAAAAATCAAAAAGGAAGTATGTGATTGAGTCAGACAGTGATTAATTGTATAATAGTTATGGCTTAAGAACTAGTTCATTTTGTTAATTTATTTGTTATTTTAAGAAATTTATGTTACTGTTACACACATATCTGTGATAAAGATGAAATAAGACAATAAATATAAAGACTTTAATTTCATTTGATTAATATTGCTAAGATCAGCCTTACATTTGACTTATAATACAAAAATTTGATATCTAACAACAAAAAATAGATGTTCCTGTGCTAGAGAAGTTTCTTAATACAAAACACAAGTTTCAATGTTTAAGTATATGATAAACAGAATATGATATGGCTTTTTCCGTATCACATCCCGTATCAACCCTCGACCAATATCATCCTTCGAGCTAAAGCTCTCGGGATGATATTGATGTCTCAGGTTGATATGGGATGTGATACGGAAAGAGCCATATAATATTCTCTATTTATATATTCATTGCAATTATTTCATCGGGGCATCGAGCTTTGTAGTCTTTCATGTCAAAGTTTACATATCAAAAACTGACAGTCTTCATATTGATCTATTGTTTAATTTGTTTTCGTCCTGAATATGCATGAAATACTGGACGTTAAACAACAATCAATCAATCAAAACATGTCATAAACATTTTTTTACTGATTTCTTTTTTAATTCCTTAATTTATATAAATATATATCTCAAAGCATGTCAAATTAAAAAACAATTCATCGGGTATTAATAAAGTTATATCATGTTAGGCGATATTCCGGACAATACACGTACATTACGATATCGCGTATCGCAGTCGTTCAGGTCAAAGTTTATACATCAAAATAATTTTTTTCACAATTATTTTTTGATTTTCTTAAAATATATATTCATATCCCAAAGCACGCCAATTTTTATAAAAATCAATCGGGTATTTATAAAGTTATTACATGTTTAAGTTATTTTCATGACATTTCACGTACATCACGACATCGCGTATCGTAATCGTTCAGGTCAAAGTTTATACATCAAAATTATTTTTTTTTAAATTATTTTTTGATTTTCTTAAAATATATATTCATATCCCAAAGCTTGCCAACTTTTATTAAAATCCATCTAGTTCAACAAAGTTATGCACATGTATATATTTTCAGGTCTTTTCCAGGACATTTTCAGATCAATTTTCAAGTCATTTTATTTAAAAATCGGAATGGCGAAAAAACCTGGATATAACGTATTTCACTTTTACATGGAACCCAAACAGTCACAGTTTGGCATCATATGAAAGGAAACCTTAAAGGCTTACACACAACCCACAACATGTATCAATTATTTAAAACATGATGTCGGTTGCCCCTTTGAGGCCAGTGTGCGTCATGTTGTCTTTTATTTTATTTGTTATTGTTGCCGTGGAGTTAAGACTTGTGCGGTTGTGTTTATAAGTTGTTATGTCGTTTTGTCGCACCTCTGTCCTGAGTTGGGGGCTGGCAGGTGTGTTTAGCCCTCCTCTTGTTCTAAGAAAGAATTCCATAGATGTCGTTGTTTTTTTGTTTGTTTTAGTTTTACTTGTTCTCCATTGTTAACTCATTTAGCTGATGGTTGTTACATATGAATATCACCACAACTTCTACACTTGTCGTAGAGAGTGGAAATGTTTCCATTATCGACGGCCTTGTGGCAACCTTTAAAAGTTTTAAAAAACCGATTGTAAATTACCTCTCCTCATGGACTTGCTCTTGGTAATTCATTTATATTCAGAATATTTCAAATTTAAGGTGCATCTACTATTATTACAAATGAATGTATGTCAGGCCTATCTGCAATAACTTTAGATTATTATGTGACCTTAACTCATAACGTATATACAACATTTACATCTGATAGCGTGACCTCCGCATCGGAACTGGGATTCAAATTGTATATGATCAGCGCAGATGATTTCTGTAAGTGCTTTAGATATTAAGAACTGCTTATTTTAAAGCTTCGTACTTTTGTTGGAAAATTCTATGTTTTACAATATACAAGATGTCTGATGCCCCCTCTCGTAAAATGTGGCCGAATATATGATCTTGAAAGACTGTTTTTTTTCGGTGGTGAAATATTTTTGGAAAATTAATTTATTATTATCCGCAACAGAATTTCACAAATTACACTGTGTGCTAAAACTGCAGGTCAGAATACTTTAATACTGTTGGTTATCTGATATAAATTATTGTTTGCATATTTGTCCGATCAGGATATGAAATTAACGTACAAAACCAACTAAACGATGCAATACAGGACAATTGAAATAGTAAAGTAGTTTTGCTTTCTTTTTTGCGGACTACATTGTAACTTGAATTCCATTCTTTTTGGTGATACAAGATAATTTTACAAAGAAAGGTGAATGTTAACTGGTTAAATTATATTATTCCAGCAGGAGCAAGCTGTCCTAATCCTCTTACACTAACGCCTACCACAACGGAGCAGTATTTATCAAGTCCCAGTTTTCCAAATCAATATCCGGCGTATGTATTACATGTAATCACAAAAAAGGTTTTCAACATTAAAGGTTACGAAAAAACTGGTAGAGATCAAACAATTTGAACCGTGTTTTACATGAATTGGAAGGGATAGGATAAACGTAATAGTCGTTTTTCAATAATACCAGTTGTTAATATTTTTTAAGATCTATTGTTTCTAAATAGGTTTGACATAACAAAATTATATTTGATTTCTGCCTTACACAACAGTATCAATTCAGCTGTTAGCAGAAGTGGTTCAAAGTGAAATTTTCATATACACTTGACAAAAAATTACTTATTAAATTTTATAGTGATGAAGTTTATCTTTTGAAAAAATACATTCGAATAAGACTTTTCGAAAACAAAAATTAGATTATTAACCTCGGCATTGTAAAACTAGATGCACATGATTTTCAAATGAAAAAGATATGGTATAAATGTCAAAGAGACTGCACTCAAACAACAGAAAAAGGTGGAATTTACAAATTGAGAGGACTCATAACGTTTTAGTGAGATTCTTACAAAGATGTACAGTATGGACGTTTTGTAGCTAAAATTTGGATGCAGCCAACATTTATCTTCACAGTTAAATGAAAGTGATGCGTTTCAAACCCTTCCATGTTCAATTGTCAAAATGACATAAACATATAAAAATTGTGCCAATCAAGGTGGGGACAAGCTTGGTCATCTCTGTTGGTCGATCCTGAAAACAGCTAAAAAAACCCACACGAATTCTTAACAGTTGGAATAAGTGTACACGAGAAAGTTGATTTTGAGATCAATGCATTAAACGTTACCACCACTGTTACTAAAATACAAATTTCATTCCTGTATGAAAACTTGCATTTCCCTTTCTGCTTTTATGTTGAGCGGGAGTTTGAGATAAAGGTCGCTGTTTCCTGGACAAATATCGCACATACAATTAATTATCTGTGGTCCAATTGTTGAGATGAATAAAGTGCCAAATCTACTTTTTTATTCAGGAGCACCTCGTTTAATTGGTTTTATTTTGTTCAAGCTTTAATATTAAGTGTATTGTTAGTGTCTGCGGTTTTTCTTCTTTTGGTCATGGTCTTGTTTGTCCTTTGATTATGACCTAATTTACTTGCTCCTTTGCAAGATGTTCGAGAAATTTGCAAAATTCTTTTTTCTGTTTAAATGGATAAGGTGACCTTATTTTACACTAAACTCCCCAATAAATGAAAGATGACAGTTTGAAAACTTGAGTAACTAATGTTACTTAATTGTATTAAGAAAAGCAGAGTTTGCGTGACCTAGTTTGATACATAAATTGCATTCATGTTAAAATATACATTCTGGTTACCTGCGGTTTAAGTTAAAAAATAAATTTTACTTTAGTCACAGCCCCAAAAGTACTACTGGTGTACTTGTTAAAGGCTACAAATATTTACTCAATTTAAAGTAAAGATTCTTATATTATTTTCAATTCTCTGCTTGCTTTCAAAAGATATTGCACTAAATATTAAAAATGTTTTACTCTGAAATAAAGATACATTTCCGTTGTCTGTATTTTACAGTGCTTTTGTGTAATAATAAAACAAAACTGACTAAAAGGAAATGTCTTATATCAAATATTCGTTTTATGTTAATATATACTTTGTATTATATATTAAGACAAAATTTTATGTTTCAAATTCATGACAATTAATTCCGCCTAGTTAATTTTAGCAATTTTTCTTTAGTTGCACAAAAGCATCATCATGAAATTGTAAAGTACAAATTTTGAATATAACCATTTGATTAATATATGGTTGAATTTTACGGTTTATAGTTTTTTACTGATTGCAGATGATAATACAAAAAATACATTTTTCACTATGCGAAAGTATGACTAACAGAGTAACCTGAAGGAGCTTGTGATATGCCCGATGAACTGTTTTTGGTGTTTGTAAAAGTCGTCAGATTTTACTTTCACTTATGATTTCTATTTTTCAACCCGCGAACAACACATGCATTTACAGTTTAATATTTCAGAAATACAGCCTGTTCATGGGAGATCATCACAAGCCTTTCTGCAAAAGTTTTTATTTCTATTAGGTTTTTGAGCCTTCAATATGATACCAGTTGTGGATGGGATTATTTAGAAATATCAGAATCAGGTAGTTATGTTTAATTTAAAGAATATTTGCATGCTTTTAAATAAAAAAATAAATAGGTCACTATATATCTTCATTATTATTAATTTCACTTTTAAGACTACCAATAAATGTTATTCGGTATATGTTTTTTTGTAATGGAATCATACCAACAATGCTTGATCTTTAAAACTACATTCACGCTAGCCTACAGGAAAGGAGAAAGTACGTTCAGCCCCGTATTTGATCCAGAATTAAGATTTTGTGACACAATAATAAGTGGTTATGAAAATGCTGTTCAATGATCGTATTTAATTAATTCACTACGTTTTTTATATAATGTTCATAATTTCGACAAAATGGAAGGTTATATTTGACAATTACAACAAGAATGTTTTTGTTTTCTGTAAAAATACTAAATTTTTAGAGGAGTTTTGTTCAAAATAGATATGATCTTACCAAAACATCACGAAGATATTTTAAACAAACATTTATACTTGGTAGATCTTTAATTGTGCAACGTTTGATTGTGATATTTTTGTGCGATCTATGTTAAAATAGACAAAAGTATATCAAATGACGTATCTAATTAAGTAATTTCTTAGTATTTTAATATTTTAAGCAACTTCTATCTGTGCCATGTGAGCGTTGTAGAACCAGTTAAACTAAAAAATGCTGTTGGATTTTTTTAACAGACATTACATTTAATACCAAAAATATTAAATAATACATATTAGCAGTTTTTCATTTTTAGCCCAAATTATTGGGCCAAAAATGGTCCTTACCAACCCTCGTTCTCTTATGTGCAGGTGCAACTACGGCTAAAATATGTGACGAAGATTTATGGAATCCTACTTATAACTACACAAGTGCCACAGGTTCCAGTTTCACTGTGAAATTTCACTCTGATAGTAATATCCAGGGACGGGGATTTCTCCTTTCATATGTAGAAACAGGTATTCCAGTTGTATATAAGTTTTATTTTTAATCTATATGACTATCTCACTTATGTGAGTGCATAAGAATCTTATATTAAGCTTGCACGTCTTTTAGGATTTTATAATATTAAAACGGAATATGTTAAGATGAGAATTTTTTGTAGAATAAATTAATAAATAAATCTCACCAAAGCTTTCTGTGCATGGTAATTTGAATTTGTTTTCATTACCATTACAGTAGATTGCTTACTTTAATCTTAATATTAGATTAGATAAGATTTTCAGATGCTTTGTCCAGTTAAATTTTACCTTTTCGTGAATGTGTAACCGTCCAAAATCCGGACGCGTAGTCGTCTTTCGTTGTAAACATTGGCGATGTCACAATGGTAATTTGCCATAGCAAAACATGTTTGAGTCTACAGTACAATATTGTGGGGTGAAATATTATGATAAAAATAATTTAAAGAAATAGCTATCTATAAAAAAAGAATACACCTCTCGGTTTGCGATTTATATTTTCAACTTTCCGTTTTCTGAATTGACCCGCAATGACAGTAATCAGAACATTAGCAATTGTATTTTTCTGAAATAATTTGAATATCTGCTTGATTGAAGATTGAAATCTTGGCAATAGATCACCAGAAAAACATTTTAATACTAAAAATGAATCATGTAGATTAAATCGTAAGTGTTTGGAAATATAATATGCTGAGTATGAGCAAAAACAATCTAAAATTTTTTTCCCTTTTCTCTAATTTCACGTGCATCTTCACCTTTCCCAAGCCGTTTTATTAAAAAACTTTGGTTTAATTGTCTCGAATACATCCAGAAAAATCTGTTCTGAATGTTTTCATCGGCATTCTCCATTAAATCAGAGAAACGGATTCCTAAAGCTGTACCCCGAGGGCGGACTGGGCATAGAAATAGGTCGTTCGTTTTCATCGCCTGCAGGTAGAACCCCGCTAGAGGGGCGTCCGTTAGTTCGAGCGGGATGTATAAATACTCGAACTCCCCTTCTCGAAGGTTTTGCCTGGGAAAGTATAGGCACCAGGTATCTCCGTCCTGAAGGCACTAGTCCTCTAAAAGGGGCATCCCTGATTGTGGGGGAGGTTTAAATTCACAATCCGTCAAGAGGCACCGTATTTAGGAAATGACACGTCTTAAGCACGTTAAA
>JAULBM010230360.1:0-17048 GCA_032357055.1 Geukensia granosissima
CTGTTAACTAGATCGCTGACAAAATATATATGATCACGTGATGTGGTGTTCATATTGTGGTTTCAAAGTATTGGATGAGGAGCACAGCCATGTTTTGACTTCAGATTTAGGTTTTACTGTCTTCCAACGACGTAACGTCGAAAATTACTACAGTCATTCTCTGGAATCATGACTGATCATTAATTTAAAAAAACATTTTCTCTGACTTTTGATAGCCCGTAGATTTTATATTATTCATTGTTTCATTCTATTTGAAAACCTGTCTTTTTGCCAATCATACTACATCTCACATTTTTTAATAGTTATCCTGGATAATTTTCTGATTTAATTTTAGATATACTTGTATAAAAAGTAGAAGGAATTCGAAGACACCAAGTCGGAAGACTGACAAGACCATGGCCAACAAAATGAAACGAAAGACAAACATAGAACACTCAACTAAAGCTGGAGTAACACAAACCCTACAAACACCAGAGTGAGTCCAGGTGCCCCCAGTAACACATGCAGGTTTTCCATAATAAAATCGTTCTCAAAGACTACTTTTTTGTCTAATGAAGATACAGTATCAGTCTTAACTTATATCGTGTACGGGTTGGATCCGTAAATTTAAACGTAGATACTTAATCAGTTATTTTTTAAGGGTTGATGAAAGTCAAGGATTCCAAGCTGTTGCCGAAAGGCAGTGACGCTTCTTGCATTTTATCGTCGAACACGGAATGGTGCCAGAAGGCAGGTAAATAACTGTGATGTGTTTATAAAGTAACACTAATCATTTCGTCTTATGTTGCGTAAATAAAAAAATTTTGGCTTCACAAATGTTTAGGTAAATTATTTTTAATATGGATTGAATAATTTTGAATTGTTTTCTATTGTTTTCTTGAGGGTGAGGAATTACTGGAAAATAGCTAAAGACGTTGAGATTACTTGTTCTTCCTGAGCAGGGTTGACAAATCAACAATGTCTTAAATTCTATTATTACATTTCAAAATGCTAGACAAGGTAACTCATAATGCAGGCAATAAAAACGATTATTTTTACCGAAATAAATTCACAGCAAAATGTCTGAGATCTATTTTAAAAATTTTCAGGTGATGGTAGAGCAAATGATGTCCCAAATCTTTGTACTCTGCACACTCTTTTTGTGCGCTATCACAATGATGTTGCCGGTAGATTGGCAGATGTTAACCCTCATTGGGAGGACGAACAGCTTTTTCAAGAGACCAGGAAGATAATTACTGCTATTCTGCAACACATAACTTACAATGAATACTTACCATTACACCTTGGTTCAGCAATAATGACAACATACGGCCTGTATTCCAAAGAGTCTGGGTTTGACGATGTTTACGACCCAACAGTAGACGCCACAGTAAAGAACAGTTTTGCAGCTGCAGCGCACAGATTTGGCCACTCACAAGTTCCAAATCATCAGGCTATGATGAACTTCAGGTTCAGACCACACTTTCAGACTGCTGTTGAAAACACTTTTAATAGGCCGACCCTATGTTTAGGAAACAGTGGAAAAAATATTGCTGACTTGTTACGATGGATGTCAACAGATAAGTCTGCAGAGGTTGACAAGTAAGAAATATATATAAAAACTTGGAGTTTTGAGAATGTTTGATACCGGAAATCTCTGGTACTTTCTTTTCACCTACTTGATTGTATTTCCGAGTGACCTGAAAAGATGAAAATGCTTCATTTTGAAATAGCGTTTGTTTTAGGGACCATAATTAATCATGCGTTTAAAAGTATGTGTTTTACGAAGCTTTTGGAATATTTCACTTTTCCGTTTTTATTCGGATAAAATTTGGCCAAAAGTATGGATTACTTAAGCTTAACAAGTTTGTTTGATCTTTGAGGCCTTTAACAAGATTGTCTATATATAAGGTAATGCTGAATCATAAGTAAAGAATTCTAAATGTTTAACATTTTCAAAAATTTCTTACAAGAAACTTGCGAATGATGTTATTTAATTATCGTTAATACGTGATTCAACCTCTAGGTTAATTAAAAACATTCATTTTAGCTTTTTGTATTATAAAGATATTACATAGTACGAAGAAGGCCATATCTTTATTGGTATCCACAAATTTTTTCAAGGTCCCGAGCGTAATTTGAGAGATGTTAACATTTTATCAGTGTTTAATATTTTTCTGAAACGATAATCTAACTGTTAGGAATGAGCAAAATATACAAAATTCAAATAACCTAGAAATAATAAAAATCAATTTCCATCACAGACAAGGAACAATGATAAAGCAACTTATTTCAGGAGGGTGATTTAGTACATCAAATTACACAAAAAATCAAGTTAAAAGCCTATTGGTTGCTTTTCTTTATCTTGAAACCCGAGAAATAGTTTTACATGAAGTTTTTGAAGGACCGTGGCGTTACCTTAGGCGGACTTGGCGACAGTTACCGACAAACTTCCAAGCATCCTCTTAAAATGCATGTCTTGTAATTAATCAATGAAAAAATCAATAAAATGAAAATCGGTACAAATATGTGGCAAAATGCATAAAAACCAAAAGAGTACATGTTAACACAAAAACATGTTATTTTTGTTTACTATTGGTGTACATGACCGTAAAAAATAAGTTTTCGTAGCGTTTAAAAGTTATGTGGAGTAAGCGCAAAATGAAACGACTCATTTTCTTTATGTTTTACCATCGCCTGTTAAATGCCTGTATGCCTATCTACATACAAGAGGATGCAAAAGAAAAGTTAAAGGCCATACAAAAGTGGAAAGTCGACAGATACGGCAGATACGAAGAACACAAACAAAACGAACATAACACATAAACATATAAAACTAAAACCAAATATTCAACCACGAACAATGCGGACCCCACCATAAAACCGGAGGCGAAATTAGATGGCCCGGAACGGTAAAAAGTTCCGTTGCATTGTTCATTTTCCAAACAGGTTTCTTAACTCATTTGCTTTTTATAAACATTTTAGTGCATATGAATTTGTCGTAATAAATAAAAACACCTTCACTTTCCTTTCAATTTTGCAATTAAATAACAGATAAACGCTCGTTTATTTTTTGCATACCTGACAAAAAGCCTTGTGAGCTTTGGTAATTAATGGCTTCTGTCGACCTTCTGTCCAAAACGTTTTTCAATTTCATATTTCCCTCTAAATACACACAGCGCAATGGAACCAAACTTCACAGAAGGCATATATTGAAATCAAGTTTGCTCACTATGTCCAGATCGGACAACAAACATGGCACACAAGGACGGTCCTTGTTTCTAATTGGCTGAAACATAAACAAAATCCTCTTCTCTGAGACCGCTTGGCCAAATGGAACAGTATAAAACATGAAGCATCTTTTCCAGGTACTTTTTAATTACTTGTAATTTAAAAAAAATGGCATACATAAAAGGTTCTTGATTCTGATTGGCTGATACATAACTTAATCTCCTCTCAACTGCTTGACTGATCCTTGACGAAAGTGGGTCCGACAGGAAACATGAATGAGAGATCCTTCATAACGTAAAACAATAGTTATGGCCAGTGTTAGCCTTTTAATGACTGTTTCTGATTGGCCAAATGTCAGATGAGCGATATTGCTCAGCATTCTGAGCCTCTAGTTTTTTAGACTTCTAAAGTTAATATTGAAATCCTTAAGTAAGCTGAGTCGTGTTTTATGTTCGCTGGAGATAGTTTTTATATTAGAAAATTAATTCTTACGAAAAGCGCTCTAAAGAAGACACATTTTTTTATATTAGAAAATTAATTCTTACGAAAAGCGCTCTAAAGAAGACACATTATCTATCCAAATTATTTACACCTGCTGTCAAAATTTACAAGATTTGTCTTGTTTTAATGTTATTCCAGAACAAGCAACATTACAGTTCGGAAATGTGCAATGTCGTGCATCCATGCTGTATTTTGATGATGCGCTGTGTCATGTCTTTTTTCCAACAATCCTTAAGTTGACATCTGCTTATTATTTTCAGTCAGTTTGAGAATGGCATCAGAAACAAACTATTTATAGATCACGAGGGACAGAGTTTTGATCTGCCTTCATTAAATATTCAACGAGGACGCGATCACGGTATCCCAGGATATACCACATTTCGGAAATTGTGCAAATTAGCTCCTGTTAATATCACAGAAAACAAGGATTGGGTTTTGCCAGACCATTCATTAGAAATTACCGAAATTCTGCGGTCATTATACAGGTAGTATAATATTTTATTTTTGAACAATGCATCGAAATGGTCCGTGCAAATGTAAAGTCTCAATATATTTCAATGAGATCTTAAAATCAATATACGGATATTGACAAAGTTGTTTCGAAATTAACACTCACACGTTAATATGATGAACACAATTGTTATCTTTTTAAATTTATACGATTTATATTACTTTGGTTTGAAACCAACCATACTTGATTGTAAATTATAATGATATTATTATATCTATATCTTTGATATCTTTTGGCACACTGATGCAATATTTGAATATCAAGGTAATCTAATGTCACTTGAATACTACAATTCTATCAAAAATGACAAATCGAAAGATATAACTTGAATTTATATATTTGATCCTGTTAGAAAGAGCAATTGCTTTTTTGCACGATCTGTCCTTGTTATTTCTTGTTTTATTTGCAATGGTTTGGTTCTGTATATCGATGAAAAGGTTACATCCAATTTCTTAGACATGAACATGAAATACCCTAGATGATTTTGTTCTACTGCTACTCGATTTACACTGTAATTATTCGCTGATCGTTGTAACATAAGAATATCATCACAGTTTAGTTTTCAGGTCTAAAACATTAGGATAATTTGCCATAGTTGAAAGCCTAACAGTAACCTTTAGATGTTTTATGTAAATTTGTTTGGATGGCAGTCTGAAACACATCATGTCATTTCTTTTTTCTCTATTTTAAGGTTGGTTTTTGCTCAATTCATCACTATCTAAGATAAGAAAGATGGTTAAGCGTTCAAAAACACATCTTATCGGTACGAACTTTATGTCCCTGTCAGGAACAGTAGTTCAGTGGCTGCAGTGACTGTCTTTGTTTATGTGTTTTACTGTTACTCGTTTTACATTTGAAGCTTATTAAGCTTAATTGGCCGATTACGAGACTGTTATTTGTCGAAAGCCCCCACATTTTAGAATATTTTACAGTTTGCCGTACGGTGTGGATTTTTCATTGTTGTTGTCATTTGTCATTTGGACGTTTTCGATGGTTGTCCCTTTAACGAATACATCGCGTTTTATTTGCCATCAAGGCGAAAAAAAGTAGAAAAAAAAAACGAAGCAAATGAATGTTGACAACAATGCTTTCGGATAAATCCTGACAAATCAAATCAGATAGGCAGTTTTGTACAAGGTTTTGGAGGATGACCATTGAAGTGTAAAATTAAATCATGACAAAATTTTAAACAGGGGAATGGAAAAGTTAGCTTTTTAATAGAGGCGACTTCAAGTTTGAGTATTTAAATTTTCTATTACATAGCAATCCAGATGATATTGACCTGTATGCAGGTGGTATTTCTGAGAATTCAGTACCAGATGGCAAACTTGGTCCTACATTCGCGTGTATTGTTGGGCAACAGTTCCGTGACTTTAAACGTGGAGACCGATTCTGGTATGAAAATAAAAACCCAATTTCTGGATTTACGTTAGGTAAGTGCTTATATGATTTTTATATAAACCACACTATCCTGTTAGACCATTAATTTATACAATTCATGGTTTGCACATGTTAATTATATTGCTAATGATAATTTAACACTAAATTCTATTAGACGTGTTTGTTGATATCACCGTAGTAATGGAAAACTTGGTTTCCTGATCGGTTGATTTGGGGTTTTGAACTAGCAGACAGCAACTGCGAGTTCTCCTTCGAGGTCAATACTTCTGTTTTATTATGTTTTAGTTTTAAATGTTTTTATTTTCGGTTTAATATCGATCTCAAGTGGTAAATCCATGTAAATTGAATTTTACGGCGTGTATTCATTGTTTTTTTGTCACACCACTGTCCCAGGATAGGGGAGAGTTGAGTGCTCACAAACTAATTTAACCACGCCAGATATTTAATGTGTTTGTCCCAAAGCCAGAAACCTTTGGTCCAGTGGTTGTCGTTGTTTAAAAGGTCATTTATTCTTATTTGTTATTCATTTTTCCAATAGATTAGGTCGAATGTCGTGTTTTATGAATAGATTTCCTAATTAAATTTTGTGTTTTAAGGAGCTTATACAGCTTCTGTTATGGTAGTGACTTTGGTTCATTATTGAAGGGCGAAAAGGGACCTGTAAAAGTTTAAATTCGAGTGTCATTTGGTGGATGGCTGTCTCATGCACAAAGATGCAATATCTTCCATTTTCATATTACAAAAAAATGAATAACCTTTATACTGTAAGATTTGACCATCTCGATACACAAGCATTTATATAACATGTAAAAATTGTAATTTTCTATTATTTTGCTTAGTTTCTAGTTTGTCAAGGAGATTAGTTGTCGGGGTAAATGCAAACACAAATATACAACAAAATTATAAATGGGAATGACACTAACATCATGGAATCGGGAGAATAATTTCACACGAAATACAAAAACAAATTCAGTTACCGTCATTCGGAGAGAGGACTTGCCTCGATCGCTTGATTTTAAGCAGCTTACAAATGTTTTTTAAGATGTTGATATAGTTGACATATTAAGCGTCAAAAGTTTCTTAGGCCTTGAGCAAATACAATGTATACAATGCTTACAACAATTTTTAGATCAGGTCAACGAAATAAAGAAGATAAAGTTATCTCAGATTATATGTACTGGAGGAGGAGTTAGTCCTATTCAGGAGAATGTTTTCCAGTTACCATCATCAAAGTAAGATGTTTACCTGATGATCAGTATGATGCTCAATTATCCATGTCTACATTGTCTTTATTTTCTGTTTTTTTGGTAATAATATTTTGTATTGTAAATATTTTAAGAAAGTACATGGAGTATATCCAAGAAAGACTCAATCCACATCCTGCCCGGACTGTGCACCGCAGAATTTCTTGTCAAGCTGTTGCTTGTAGTTTAACATGCCCACTTTGGTCACAAAAAAGCTCTAAACAACAACGCCCTGCACATCTATCCTATATCATTTATTTGACAAAATAGAAAAACAACGGTTGAAAATGCTTAACATTTTACTGCGTACAAAGCACTTTTCTGGATTTACCTTCATCAGGTACGCTCGGGACAATTATCCGAAATGTTTTTTTTATTTTTTTATTTTAATAAAGGTACAAAAAAATGATTCAGCAACTTGCGTTATTTGTATTGCTAACTGTAAAAAAGGTTTTGTAAAGAGTAGTTAATTGACGAGTAACATAACCAAAAGCCACTAATACAAGAAAATACAGAAATTTCTACATTTTAAAACACCACAGCAAAGAAAATGATAATTAACTAGCATTAAATGCAGTTGTGATAAACTGATAGTTAAAATTATGATTAAGATTTTCCATGACAAAGAAAAGGGAAATTAAAGGAATTTATTGGTCAAAAGTTTGGAATTTTTTTACGCAAGTTGTTCTGTTTACTTAATTTTGTCTAAATAAAGTGACACAATTTTGTCCGTTGGATAAATGTCTTAGGTAGATGAAAAGATGAAAATGATCTGATCCATAAAGTAGCTTTGTTTGATGCTTTTGTTGTAGGCCGTGAAAATATTACTTAATGAACAATATCTGAAAAACTATACTATTGGTCCTAAAGAGAAAAACAGATTTTATTACATTGATCAAGTTGTAGGTTTTATTGAAACAATTTGAAGTCTTTCAGGTAAACATATTTGACAGAGTTTAAAGGAATGAGTAGTCCTCTTCCAGGTTCATGAAAAGACTTTTCTGGTTTCTGCCCCAAGAATTTAGATAAAAATGAAAGGTGGCTTATAATTTTTATAAAAATGAAAAGTGGCTAAAAATCGTTTTAAAATAAGAAAATCAAACAGACATATTTTATAAAACGGTTACATGGCACATAGAAATGGCTTTGAATACGAGGATATTACATTAAATGTTATAAACCGTTATAAAATTCGCAATTTTTATATATATTGCACAAGAAAATCAATACAAAATTTGCAAAATGAAATGTATATCTAGTACAAAGGTTTTTGATAATTATCATCGTGATGTTTTGTGCTCTTATATTTTTTTAACAAAAAAAAAAAAAAAAATTAAAAAAAAAATTGGTAATTTGGTCAAAAAGGTGACACTTCTTTAAGTAAATGGTTATCAAACAGCATTATCACAATTTATTATTGTGTCAACAAATCTAAAATTTGGGTCAAAATGGGGATTGGCGTACCTTCTCCTTTAACAGTAGATTCATACATTATGAAAACATAAGATATAATTTTTATATAGAAGAAACATTTCTTGAGAATGCTAACGTTCAATCATACATGAAGAAAACACAAGATATAATTTAAGATAGAAAAAAGCATTTAACATTTTTTTGAAAATACTGAAGTTCAATCATTGAAAACAAGGTTTTTGTTTTGATTCATTTTCTCATTAAAATGTAATCGGTAATGTCTTCAACTACATATAGAAATGTGCTTACCCTAGATTTTGGGGCATTTGCATGACGATAATTCCTTATAAAAATATCATTTCCTTCCAAAAATGATTTACTTATTTATTGATAACATGTTAACGTACATTACTGCCTATTTTATTCTCATTTAACCAAATATTGTATTGGACATGAGACAAATAAAAAAATGTCAAATTTTATAGCACTTGCAAATTCTTTTTTTTTCTATTTCGTAAATATATACATTTATTCTAATTTCTTCGTTGATGAAATAGAAATAAACCCATTCCGAAAGAATTGATAGCGCCGGTTTTTACAAGAACATTTCAAAACTGCGCTAGGTTGATTTTGATTTATTTAATTTCTAAACAATAACTGCACTCATTTAACCCGTCAACAGTTATGTTAGCATTGTCGAAAAATGTTTTTTTTTGCAATGAAGTGAATGTCATCTTTGGCATATTCACGTTTCAATGTCATCAATAAAATTTTGTATAGTAATGTTTAAAAATTAAGGCATTTGCTTAAATTTTGTTTCAATAGGAACCCAAGGAAAGGTTGTAATGGCTTTCCAGTACTCGATCTTGGAAAATGGCAAGCAGTTATTTTATAATTGTGAGTAAAATTGGAATTGTGAAAATTTGGCTTCAAAACAGAATTGCCGTGGACCATACTGGATGACATGTTGAGAGAGTGTCACGCTCCTTGCACGTAAATGATCCCTTTAGTAGTTTTGAAAAAGAGAAGGCCAATACCTCTACAAAAGGCTAAAATATTCGTCCCTACCCACCACTCCCTTTTTCCAGTCGAAGTCGAAAACCGTTGCTCTTCCACCCCACCCCTTTTTCGATATTGATAATTGTTGAACTTGTTCTCGTCCTTAATATGCATGAAATATTTGGCACTGGACGTTAAGCAACTAACAATCAATCAACCAATCAATCAAAACAGAAACAACGAGATATTTATTGCTTTTGCAAAGTACGAATATATTATGAAAACTTGCGACAATAAAGGTCGAACTACCTAGAAAATCCTGATTATGTTAGTGTCTTTTGTCTAATACTTACTTGCAAAAAAACAGACTCAGTTTTCCGAGAGCATATTTTATAAATAACTTGAAAAAGTTAGGATACTTTTATAGTGATATATCAATATCGTATTTTATTTTTGTGGCACTTCAATGAAATATCTTTTTATCGAATTATAATAACCTCAGTGTTTATATTGTAGGTATTCAGCACACTGGATCTAAGACATTGAAGATGGAATTAAATAAACGATCACAAAATAGACTTTTATTGATTAATTTGCTTAGCATTTTTCAAATTATAAATGATGTGAAAATCAGAAGAGATTGATATATAAAGTGGCCTTTAGAGTCTGTTTTAGGTTGTTTAGGGTGTAAAAATAATCGAAATGTATACTAATCGGTTTGCTAGAAATGCCATAAAATAAACACTTTGAAGAACACTATTAGCAGCTTGTAATGGATATGTTTGTTTTGTCCCGTTCGAAGGTCTGATCTTTAGACGTATTTACTAAATTCTAGTTCCATCAAAATCCCTCATTTTAATACTTGATTATTTGTTGACATGATATCATGATAAAATGGCTTGAAATTTCTCGCTTGACTTTCAGCAAAACAAATCAAAATATTGAATTTGTTGAAGGTATAAATAAAAAAATAATAATTATTTTTTTTTAAAATTGAACACATAATTGAAGATTAGTTTTTCACGTAGATTCGATGAAGCAAAGTACCAAACGCTAAATAAAAATAATTTTCTATTGTCTTATTAACTCGAAATATTTGTTATATAGAATAAAAATAAATTGAGTAATATTAAGAGTTATTTCCCAGCTGCCCCGGCGTATGGCGAATACATCTCCCAGCTCATACGTTTTTCAAGAGCGTGTATCCAATAGAGCGTTCTTCTAGACTTAGCTGGGTCGCTGACTCATAGCTGCTCAGAATGGTTTTGTTGATCCTCGGTTGAGGTAATCACTCCAGTAATTGTACTGTCGACACCATAATCTTTTCCGCCAGTATGGAATATCCGTTTCACAGTGATGACGGATCTTTTGGTAAGATGTTGCGGAGTAAAACATGAACCTTTCCCTTTACCCTAATTGACTATACCGGATTGGAAAATGAACAAAGCGGCGCTTGTTTTAAAAAGGCAGGAGCTGCTTAGCCTTTGGGATCAGCTGAGTTCACCTCATTTTTTGGTGGTGTCCGCATTGGTAATATTTTTGTATTTGTTAAGTTTATTTTTAATGTATATTTTTCGTGTTTCGTCTTGGTCGTGTTTCGAGATTGCAGTGTCTGTCGACTTGCTGAATCAATATATTTATTCGTTTTTGTTTTCATTTAACATTCTTACTGCCTGATTTTTACAAGACTGATAGTAAAGTAACATTTTGTATGGGTATAGCACATACATTGATGACGAATACGGACTCATTCGTGAATTGGATATGAAAGAATTCCTTACTGTTAAATTTGGCAACTTAGTTAAATATTTTTTAAATAAGCTTTCATATTTTCTGGTTCTAATGACGAGAGGGTGCTCCTTGAAATGGTCATAAAGCATAAAAAAATCAAAAAATTGAATTTAATATGGTGAAGTTTTTTAATTGGAAAGGTTATTCTTTAAATTGCGTGTAGTTGTGCTAAATCTGGATAAATTCACACACTTTTAAATCATGCTTAAAGAATACATAAAAGGGACCACAGTTAATTGCCAGATTTCAGCAAATGTCAAACGGTTAGGAAATATTTATTTTAATGTGGTGTTTGATTCATTGAAATCGGAGCGAACGAAGTTCAATTGAACTTCAATTTTGAAAAACAAATTTTTTAAATAGCAGTCAGCAACTGCGATTATTATTTCTAGGTCGATATTATTGTTGTATAAGTTTTAATTTCAAATGTTTTCCGTATCGACCTCAAGTGTTAAATAGACTTCAACAAATTTTAAAGCGTTTTCATTGCTATGTTGTCAAATAACTGACCTAGGTTAGAAGGGGGTGGGTTGAGCGCGCACACAAATGTCCCAAGCCAGAAACCTGCAGTCAAGTGGTTGCGTTGTTAATTTAGTCAATTTGTCTATTTTTTTTCTTTTTTTTTCAATACATTAGGCATTTTCGCTAGCAAAAGGGGTTCGCTCACGTGAGCGAACCCATTGTCCAGCAAGATATAGATTACGTCGATAGTCATAGTTATATGAATAATTTAACATTTTGTTTTTGGGTTTTTTTTTGTTTTGGTTTTTTTTTGGGGGGGGGGGCTTTTACAGTTTCTGTTATGCTTTAGACTCAGGTTCATCATTGAAGAGCGTAATCGGGCCTGTTATAGTTTTAATTCTGATATATTTTGATGGATGGCTCTCTCATGCCACATCTACTTTTTTCTAAATTTGCTATGAAAAATTTTGCATAGATGCTCAATATCAAATATTGATCAATTTGGTCAAGCGGTTTCTTAGGAGAAGATTAATTATTAAGATTATATATGAGCCAGTCGAAATCAAGAACCGTTTTTGCCAACGTATCGTTTGCCAAATCAGGACGAAATGTGAATAAATCCTTGCAGTCATGTTCTTTGTCTGATCAAAAAGATTAAGCAGAACCTTGGATAGGTTTTTCCTTTCAAATATTGTGCCATTTGACAAAGCGGCTGCAGAGGAGATGTCAACACTTACTATGAGCTATCTGCAATAAAAGGCATGATAAGTAGGTTCAATAGATATCTCCTCAACCACTGAAACAAAAGGGGTGCATTTGAAAAAAACATATTTTCGACAGCTTTAACTAAGAAATTATTGAAATAAATTAAAACGGAATGCACTGAAAAAAAGCACAGGCAATAAATGACGAGAAAGTTTATCAAAAGTTTAGCAGTGGTTAAATGGGGATGTACAATCCTGATGCTATTAAGGATGTTGTGTTGTCTTAAGACTGTCCACTTTGGTATGAGGTTCGTTGCAAAACATACTTACATGAATCAGCAAAGAATCAAGCGGCTCAAAAGACTTATTAAATTCTAAAACTAAAACCAGGACAGGAGAAAACAGATGTTCCAAAAAGGGGTTATGTTGGGTATTTTAAGTCTACAAACTAAGGCAATCCACATATTCAAATGTACAGACCCTTTTTATGTTGCAATGTGCAAATGATTTGGAATCAAATGAACAAAATGGTTAACAGCTTGTTGGCATTAAAAAATTGAAAGCTTCATGAAATATATGATAATTTAGGTAAATATCTTCAGCAAACATATATTTTTAACATGAAAGGTTCAAATACATCTTCCCATTCATGTTACATATACCTTATATACAGTACAGACGAGTTGTTATTTTGTTGAAACCGCATTATGGTTACAACTCTTGAGATTTGTATATTGCAAATTATCAACTCAAATTATTTAATTTCGTAAACTTATCATAAAAGAGAGTTCACAACGCTATACAAATCTAACTAGCCGTGACAACTGTTTCGCTTTTAATGAACTCTATTTCATAAGGCCTAATTGTTGTCGGAAGGTACAAGCGGAGGTAAATCTTATAAGCAAACGAAGAAATCTAGACGACGTCACAAGAAAGCGAACGGATTTCGGAAAACAAGATTCAATAGGTGCAGCCAATAGAAATTTACAATCAAAGTAGGATATTTTACATATCTTTAAAAAGATAACTGAATCGTAAAATATCAGATCACTTAGGGAAATATATAAAACGCCCGAATTATAAGAGAATCTTTTTACTTTTCATTAAAAGGGTCAACTGTTATCACTCTATATACAAAATAAAAGTATGAAGATAGGAAAAAATTACAGCAGTGGCACTTAAAAGGGTGTTTCCACAATCACAATGTACTGTATCAACGACATTTGTTTGAATATAGTGGTTAATGTTTGATAACAGATGCATCCTTTTTATCAAATCAAGTTTGTTAATTTTACATTAAAGGGATGAGATTTGGCAGACGAGATTTTCAACAGACTGTTGGCATACCAATGGCCACAAATTTGGCGGTTCTTCTCTTGTTTTTATACTCCTGTGAAGCGGAATTCACCCAAAGACTCCAGAGAACAAACAAAAAGCGGAACTAGAAATTAAAGAAACCACAGACTCAACAAAATCTGCCTCATAGCTGGATATATTCCTTGAAATTGACCAAGAGGAATAACTTGTTTCTAAGATTTACGACAAACGGGATGACATCAACTTCCTATTATTAACTTCCTATGTCAGTGTTGAAATATCCTTGCTTCTCTTGCTGACGGGGTTTATGTGTCGCAATTGATTCGATACTTTCGTGCCTGTTCCAAGTATCGGGATTTTCAACATTGCTGTTGTCGAAAAATTAAACAACAAGAATACATTCAATCAAGGTTGAATTCTTCCCACTTTATATTCTTCGGTAACCATGATGAATTCATGATCCTTATGATATCAGCAATGTATGTTATGGACCTGTAACCGATAATTCCACGATAAATTGACTTCTTCTCGGACTGACGTTAACCGGGATTAGATTTTAAGGATTCCAGGTACAATATATAGATATAATTTTCACAGCAAGTAATGTCAAGTGAGAAAGGAGTATCACAAATTGGTAACTCTAGATATTTTATAAAATTTTACAACAAAAGAGGTTCTTATTATGAAGTATAATGAAATAAATGAAGAAGTTTTTATACTTGAAGATATAATATTACAGGTCTTGTATACATAAAATATAAGTTCATTTTAGAAATTGACAAATCTCCAGAATCATTAGGGAAATCACTATATTTACCTGAATTCACAGTAGAAATCAACACACCGATAGCCAGTGAAATAGCTTAAAATAGCTTTGATGTATTTTTTATATAAATATGTAGAGCCCTCGAGCCTGATATGAAAGTCTCGGGTTGATACACTGGCAAATATGGAAAATGGAGTTTTATTATCTATTACTAATTCTTCACTTATACTTGATGAATATCCACCAGATTCTAAGATAAGGTTTTCGGAAACCTCATTAAATAGAAATATTGAATTGTATGCCTTCAGAAGGTCCTTTCATGTTCATTTTATTTTACTTTCTTTAAAAAAGTTAATATTTTTGCCGGTATTATATATTAACGATTATATGGTTATGCTTTTAATCAAACAACTTCGACTGTCCAATTTAAGGAAATACATTATGTGGACAATATGGTGAGAGAAAATGAAGCTCTGAAGCCAGTTTTTTCACATTAGCCACAACTAGTGTATTGTTTTGAAAAATATTACCACATTTCGCTGTGTGAAATGATTCATCGAATATTCTCTGTATGTCGATATCTATGGTCACGATACGATACATTTCAATGAGGTTTCAATATCATTCATGGTTAATACCAACTTAACAACAAAAATCGTATGTCACCTCAGTGAATCAAACAAAACTATATGTGTTGTCGTTTTTGATCTGTTGAGCATCTTATGTATAAGATTACACGATTTCACTGAACAACTCACAACCGATAAATATGAAAGTAAACACTGTAAATTTGCTGCATTTGCTCAAATTCTGAAACACTGAAAATACGGAAAGGCATTGAAAAGTAACGCACTTTGTAGTGGTCCCTGTCGTCGGATTTGGCTTTCCCTTTCGATTTGTTTGGATTTGAGTGCTTCTTTCCCTATATTTGAATCTTTGACTTCCTATGTTTCGGTTCTAATGCTACTGATGAGATGTACATATAGCATACCTAAATTTTCCATATTTCTTTAACATTGGTAATTTTGCAGTTTAAATATCAGTAGTCAGTTCAAACCTTGAACCCTATTCACAGTGTCTAGAAAGCCATTTAATGCATCCCAAAAACAGATAAATGGGCTCTAGGAATTATGGGTATTAAATTTTGAATATATAGAAATTTTGATTACGAATTACCCCAAATCAAGATATTTTTAAAGAATTATTCGAAGGATTTCGAGAAGTGTTTCAACTGCAATTTTTAGCTGTACGTGATGCAATTATTCCAAAAATTCAAAGTCTAGGCAGAAAAAATATCTGAAGCTTTGTAAGCAAAGAAAACCAATTAAACTCGATATCTGGCCTTTATAATCATGGGTCTATATCTAATCTTAGATTAAATCCAGTTTAAGTCATTTATCCTCACCTCTGTGGGTTAATGAATTTAATCACTCAGAGATATGTAGTGTTATTTTAGTTTTGAAAATGCAATCAAAATGATTTAGACTATAGAAAGGCACTACATTAGGAAAACAGATACTTCAAGTACTTTCCGCTTGTTACCTATTTACATATAAGATATTTTTTAACTGGATTTTCCATACTGGGAAAATATTATATTGACAAATGCCTGCTTCACATCTTATTCTCTGTTTGAAAATTAAAACATTTCTTCAATGCAAAAAACTGGCACCAATACAGTAGATGATTATTTGGACAAGTTTTTGAAACTTTTGACAAATAATGTGAAGTATTAGGTGTCCCAGTTGCTGTTAAAAAAGGACCAACAACCAAATTAACATATTGAGACTTGTGTCATAAATGAATGTTCTAAATGAAAATTACTTAATTTAAGTTACTACAACTTCTTTTAAAAAAGAAAGAGACATTAAAATAGTAATAATCACTGCCTGGTTTCCTTGCATTTTGCTTCGAGGCATTTCCTGCTTCAGAAGTTTCAACCAATGGGGCCATGTCAGGATCACCAAAACCACATTATTTAATAAGATTACCAAAAGCAATGCAGGAGGACATTCGTGTTTGGCTTTCTTTCTTGGACGGTTTTAGTGGTTACAAAATAATTAGATGGAGGATTTTTGACCCCCAGGATCATATTGTAAATTATTTGTCTGATTAATTAATCAAAAGACTGTCATACTCTGCAGTAAGTATTACTTGTCGAGAGTAAGATTCTATGTACAAATTTCTCATCAAATTGACCCACGAAACTTTTCATAATCAAAATTTGAGAAGATATGAGGCGTTTGAACCTGACATAGGACGTTATATGTCCGATTACCTATTCAATATTACAATGCCTGGATGTTGCCTTCCATACCTTGTGTATAAGTTAATTTGAAATTTTTTGTCCTTAGGCACTTTCCTTTGCTAAATTTACTTTATTTGCTTTATCAACATTCGTTGAGCTTACAATTTCAGCAAAGAATAACGGATATAGAATATTAGCCATTTAAGATATTCATTATGCCGAAACAAGGCCAATCAAAGACTCCACCTGTATGTCAGAAACTAATTGATCAAGGAGAAAATAAAACTTATGGGCAGATGAAAATCAAATGCATAAAAATCCTTTATACGAATATATTTAAACAAGGAAATGCATTATAACTATTAAAGTTAGCAAATCCTTTCAGGTTCACAACATGGAATATGGATTTTTGTTTGTTTGTTTGATTGGGGTTTAACGCCACTTTCAACAATATTTCAGTCATATCGCGGCGGTCAGTTTT
>JAULBM010230470.1:0-17047 GCA_032357055.1 Geukensia granosissima
TTGCTAACTTGTTTCCGTCCTGAATATGCATGAAATATTTGCCACTGGACGTTAAACAACAATCAATCAATCTTTTTATATTTTACGAAAGTTGTTCTTTTTGTCGGTATTAATTTTGGATTGCCCCATACTATTTGTGGGGATTGACTAAATAAAGCGACTCTTCGTCTTGCCTGTATGAAAAGTCACGGAAGCCAGACACGGGAGTTATGCTTCCAGCTGTGGAAGCTTCAACAATTGAAAACTATTGAAAATTGTGATGCTTCCCTTGGTCGTAGGTCCATATTTTTGATTCAGTGGGATCAATAAAGGTACAAAGCAAATATACAGTTTGTTGATAGCCCCTCCCTACAACTCAGTTATGCATTAGCGATCAATAAGTTTTTCTCAAGTAGTCTCTAAAGCCCAAGCTCATAGTCCTAACCACTTGATACATGTATTTAGTATGTAGTTGTGTCAGTTTATCGCGATTCCACTCTTACTTGATGGCATTGCTTCACCTTAAGTAATTGATGAGCAGTTACTCAGTTTCTATAGCCCCAATTAGTAGACCTATCTGCTTGATATTTGAATAGTTATGCATCTTTATCAGTACAACTCAATTTCATACCCACTTGATAGCCCACTCCCTTAGTAGTGCATGAACGATCACTATATTTTTGAATATGTTGGCAAGCCATTTCATCAGTCCTAGCCAGTTGATATTAAGTATGAAGTCGTATCTATACCCAAATGATGGCCCTGCGCCGTCAGTTTTGCTTAGAAAATTACGTTAGTTTTTTCGCACTCTACTACAGGAACAAGGGGGTCGAAGGGTTAAAAATGTGATTTTGCAGATGTGAAATTTTTATTTTTTCCGATTTTGATTGTGTTTTTTACATTTGATTCATCTCAATGAGAAGAATCAGTACTATGTCAACAGATTTTCTCTATCACATGCCGTTTTTGAGCTTAAAGAGGTCATGCAGATGGTGGAGTGGAATGCAATTTCCTATAATACTGAAAAATTTTATTTTTCATATGATTTTCATCAGGTTTGTTCAAATGATTCCTTATGAAAAATGCAACGAAAGTAACACCAGTGTTGAGGATAATGCAGGTCAAAAGGATCTCTTATCTAGTCTACTGTGATCAGCACATTAAATACTGTGTCAACATTTCCCCAAATGTCCGTTTGTTCGCTTTTCACATGTCAACGTTCTGTAGTATTATTATATTGTGCTTGCGAAGCACCTCAGTTTACAATCTTTAATAGTTTTGTCAGATTCATTTAAATAAATTAAACTGAAAACAGGGTGAGCAAGCAATTAACCAGGTTATGTGGAACCGCATAAATTTTTAAATGGTTGGTTTTCCTTCTTTGTATTCTCTTTGAGAGCAGTCTAAACGTCTTATGTTTGTCATTTACCCATCACTTAAATTTAATGGGTCAAAATGGCCGAACCACAATTTTAAAAAACTTTTTATCACACCTGACCATATAGCTTTTGTCATCACTTGGTGTCTGTCGTCCGTCTGTACACTTGAACATTTTAATCAACTCTAAAACCGCTGGCGAAATTACATCAAACTGAGCAGGAAGCATCTCTATAAGGTCCTTTATAAATATTGCTAATTTTGTCCCGATCGGGCAAAACATGGCCGCCTTAGAAGCTACTTGTTTCTGATTGGCTGATACATAAAAAATCTCTGAAACCGCTTGGCCAATATCTAAAATAAAGCATCTATGCAAGGTCATTTACAATTTTTGCACATTTTGACCCGATCGGACAAACAACTGGCCACCCTGGACGATTTTTGTTTCTGATTGCCTGAAACATAAAAAGTCAAATCTTGAAACCCCTAGGCCAAATGGTACAAAACTCTATAGGAAGCATATATGGAAGGTCCTTTACAAAGTTAGCCCATTTTGTCCCGATCGGACGAAACATGGCTGCCATGGGTGATTCTTGTTTCTAACAGGTTCAAAGTTTATAAAAATCTCTGAAATTGCTTGGCGAAATGAAACAATATTTTACATGAAGCATCTATGCAAGGTCATTTACAAATGTTTGCTCATTTTATCCTGATCAAACAAAAATGGCTACCATGGACTCGTTTCTGATTCGATGAAATGTAAAAAAAAATTCTGAAACAGCTAGACCAAATGGAACCAAAATAACATTAGGCCTCTTTGGAAAGTCTTTCAAGTTTTGCTCATTTTGTCCAAAACAGACAAAAACATGGCCGCCATGACGATTTTTGTTTTTGATTGCCTGACACAAAAAAATCTCGGAGCAAAAATCCCTTTGTCAAATGGATTAATATTTGATGTGAAGCATCTGTAGAAGGTTCTTTATAGAAGTTTTCTCATTTTGCCCAAATCAGACAAAATCATTGCCGCCATGAACGATCATTCCGTCTAATTGGCCGAAACAAAAATAATCTCATCTACTTGGCCAAATGGAACAATATTTGACAGGAAGCATCTATGCGAGAGTCTTCCTGAATTGAAACAAAAATTACGGATACTTGATGTTATTTAATGTTTGTTTTTTTAATTGATCCAATGTCTGGTGAGCGATACAGGCTTATCCTGTTGAGGCTCCAGTTTATGCTTTCTTGCATGGCCAAAATGCCATTTGAGCATTTGTCATCACCTTTCTTCCGTGTGCGTCGTCTGTGAATCTTTTACACTCTGATCTTATTTAATTTGAAGTTAGCAAAATTGTTAGACAGGTGAATTTTATCAGATTTGTGAATTTGGTGCAGATCGGAAATTCAACATGATTATGTGTTCTGATTGGTCCAATTTTTTAAACTCTTGTCATAAAAGTTATGCCAATTGAATTGTGACTTTGCAAAATGATTGTTTGGTTGTCCTGTACTAAAGTTGTTAATCGTTTGCCGATGGGGAATTCAAGGATGGACATCATGACACACCTTAGTTGAACATTGGGCTCTTAGACAATTTCATATTTTCATCTTCTCTGAAACCATTGAACTGATAACAACAAAATTTGTCAGAAATGTTAGGCAGGTTATGTGTTTTCTTCAATTCGTTGTTAAAAAATTAATGAAATTTATATAAAATAGACTAACTAATAACAAACGTTCGGGATATTTTGACTTAGAACATGGCAATACTAGTGAACCAAATATTGGGTAAAATGACCACAAATCTTTGGCTCGCGTGCTACTATTGTGTTCATTACGTCTGACGAATTAGGAATTGATATGGCGCAGTCTCAACATTTTAATTCAAAAAGTCATTGTTTATGTGATGATGTGGTAAGCTTGACACTTATGTATTCGATTGGGTTGTAGTGAAATTTTAAACCCAAAATCTGATGATGTCACAGACACAAAGTCTGATGATGAACATTTATCTGAAAAAAAAAAACAGAAAATATCTATAAGATATTTTTGGCAAAGATGCTATTGCTAGAAAGAGGGTATCTGTTTGAAGATGTTCTTTAGGGTCACTGGCATTCAGAAAAATAACATTTATTTTTTGCTTTTGCAGAGGAAAACAAAAGAATCTTGTCCAGTGGATGAATATACAGAATCCTTTTTAAAAGTCCCTACTTTGGATGAGGTGATTGACCGATGTTTATTAAAGAAGCATGGTAATAAGGCTTCTATTAACAAGTCTGGTAGAAAATTATTTTCACGGCCATATAAAATGCCTGAAACGATTGCATAGAGAGGTCAACAGTCAGCATATTTAGATATTATTTTGTATATTTTGGATAAGGGATGGTGAGGGACCTAAGTCCAAGAAATCGTGCATGGACAAAGATAAAATTGATTCTAGGGAACAGAATGGCAATTCTAATTTTCTAAAAGTTTTCAGTTTTGGAAGTTCCAATGAATAACCAGTTAAAATCAGTCCAAGTTAGATTCACCAAAAGAGGCAAAATGAATTATTTCCTAACAGAGGGGTGTACTAGGCAGTACGGGTCACAACGAAAATTCATCTCATCGTTTAGTATCTTTATTTGAGACGATTAACTACAAAGAAAAACAGAACAATAATAAATTTCTTGTTAACAAACTCTGTTACATGTTGTTTGTTCAAATACATATAATTACAAAAAAGGAATATGTTGGTCAGCGTTTGGCTTAATTTAACATGTATTTCTTGTAAACCACAATTATATCATAATCATTACAAAAAAGGTACAACTTTATTAAATCATCAGTAAATAATAATACCAAAGGGTAAGTATATAATATTCAGGATAATATAACCTCAAGTTACCCTTCAATAACATTAAATGCACACTTTAGCCTAATGTTATCTTAAATAACATTTAAATGAACACTTTAATATACGGTTACCCAAAGCTACCTTAAATGAACACTATAACATACGGTTACCCAAAGCTACCTTAAATGAACACTTTAACATACGGTTACCCAAAGCTACCTTAAATGAACACTTTAACATACGGTTACCCAAAGCTTCCTTAAATGAACACTTTAACGTGCTAAAAATATTTTGACAAGGTAACACCTTAAAAATCAGCTTTTCTCGGAAATAAAGTTTCAAAGTATGATTTCTATCAATTTATAAATAAAGTATAACATAAGAAAGGATTTTAAAGACTCCGGAAACGAAATATGTATAAATATGCAAGTGAGCATATTCGATCTTAAAAACCTATCCTAAGACATATAAAAAAGGGCCAAAAATTTGCATATTGTACAACTAACCATCATTGAACTGTTAACATGATAATAACATACCGTATTAGTAGACCTTTATGCGCTAAATAATCATCAATTGGATATTGAACACAATCATGTCCTACATCTACAACATTTACAGAGATTTCTAAAATTAGGGAAAAGAAACCAACAAATACACACTTAAATGGTTTGCCCTAAAACCAAAAACAATGAACCATCTTTTTCGTCTCTACATTCCGGCCCCTTAATTGGGAATCAAGAATTCACAATTATCAAACTATCTCAAACGAGACGAATTATTCAGGATATTATTACTATGATAAATTCAGATTTTAAATCAAAATATTTGCAATTTGTTTCTAAGTATTTATATAACTGTCATTTCAGAACCGAGACTTTCCATTAATTCCCATTACAGAAATTGTCAAAAATGAACTACTTTTCGCAATCAATATCAGCTTCCAGCAATAAACAGAGTTTCGCGATTGGACGTATGAGAACGGAAGTAGCCGTCTTCACTTTCACAGCACGAACAGTGTTTTTATTGTCCTTCATCACTTCAATTACTCGGCCTAAATTCCAAAAGTTTCGTGGGCAATTGTCCTGAATCAAAATCACATCATCAACCTTCACATTCCGTTTTTCCGAATTCCATTTTTGTCTCTTCTGTAACAAAGGCAAATATTCTGAGGTCCAACGTCTCCAAAACAGATCTGCTAAGTACTGTATTTGTCTCCATCTAGGCTTTACGTAATTGTCTGTTTTACAAAACGTTCCTGGAGGAAGTGATTCTCCAGGACGTAATAAAAGCAAATGATTCGGGGTCATTGCTTTGATGTCATTTGCATTGTTGGAGACATCTGTTATAGGACGGTTATTCAGTATAGCCTCAACCTCACAAAAGAATGTCGCTAAACTCTCGTCATTTAGTCGAATGTTCTGTTCCTTTATAACGGAATACAATACCTTTCTAACTGATCTGATAAGTCTTTCCCAGACTCCTCCGAAATGTGAAGCAGTTGGTGGATTGAATTCCCACTCAATTCCTTTCTGAGCCATAAAACCATAAAGTTTGTCTAGATTCCACCTCTGTATTTCTTCGCGTATTTCCCTTTCTGCACCTATCAGGTTTGATCCATTATCTGATCGTATGAATTCGGGAACGCCTCTACGAGCAATAAAACGCCTTATTGCATTGATACACGAATCAGTGTCCAAAGTATGTGCGATTTCTAGGTGTATTGCACGAATTGATAGACAGGTGAAAATCATTCCATATCGCTTCACTGTACTTCTCCTCTGTTTGAGATAAAATGGTCCAAAAAAGTCTACACCAACCATTGAGAATGCTGGTTTATCTGGTACAAGTCTCTCACTTGGTAGATTAGACATCTTCTGATCAAGTAATGGTCCTTGATACCTGCGACAAGTAACGCATTTAGATACAACTCCTTTGACAATCATTCCTGCTCCAATGATCCAAAACCTTTTTCGAAGTTCTGATAGAATAGAATTTTTGCCTAAATGCCCAACTGAACGATGTATATCTGAAATGATTAATCGTGAGACATAGGAATCCTTAGGAAGTATAATCGGATGCTTAGCATCGTAAGGTAAATCTGCTCTATCTAACCGTCCTCCTACTCTCAGAATTCCGCATTTGTCTAGAAAAGGATCAAGCTTATGAAGTTTCTCCCGAATTTTACCGTGACCACCTTGAAGAAATGTTATCTCCTGTTCGAAATGATCTCGCTGAACTTGTCTTATGATACTTGTCTCCGATCTTTGTAGCTGCGTAGCATTCAATCTCAAAAATGTTTGATCTTGCTCAACTGAATCCTTTCTGGACAAACTATGCAAAAAGTCAATAAACCTCAAAAGCCTAGCAACTATTCGCTTAAGTTTATTCCAATCTGAAAAGTGTGTCATAAGCCTTTGGATAGTGTCCTGATCAGGAAGGGATAACACAGAATTCACAACTTCTTTCACCTCAGTATCCTCTGCTGTAATTGATTTATCGAAGTCATATTCTGGCCACGACGTTTCTGTTTCCCAAAGGAAAGATGGTCCTTCTAACCATTCAGATTTTGTCTCAAAATTGGCAATTTTCATGCCTCTAGATGCATGATCCGCAGGGTTTAGCTTTGTATTTATATATCTCCATTGTTCTGGGTTCGTAGCTTCTTGAATTAATTCTAACCGATTAGCAACAAAGGTATGAAATCTTGATTTCTGATTGTTAATGTAGCGGATCACTGACATGCTATCGGTCCAAAACACAATTTTGTGAATCTCATAACTTAATTCCTGTCTGACTAAATGACTGAGCTGAACAGCTTTCGCAGCAGCAGTAAGCTCCAATCTCGGTATTGTTATTTTCTTTAGAGGAGCAACTCGTGATTTGCCGAGAATGAATGCACAATGAATTCTACCGCTATCATCAATCAACCTTAGATAACATACCATTCCATATCCCAGTTCACTTGCGTCAGAAAAACAATGTAACTGACAAGACCTGACACATCCAAAGTCTACAGGCTTGTAGCATCTTGGTAGTTGAATGTTCTCTAATTCATCCAACTGATTCAACCACTCCTTCCACTGTTTATCTTCGACGCCCGTCAGTTCCTGATCCCAACTGTACCCTTGTTTGCACAAGCTTTGCAGAACTATTTTGGCATTTAAAATGAACGGAGAAATTATCCCCAAAGGATCATAGATCGAACTTGTAATCGACAGTACACTTCTTCTAGTTGCAGGCTTATCCTTGTATTCGACCTTAAAGCCAAGGCAGTCATTCTCAACGCTCCATTGTACTCCTAATGCCCGTTCTACTGGCAGTTCATCCTTTAAAGTCCATTGTTGTATACCTTTCGCACGTTCTGTATTAGGTATAGATTCAACTACTGATGGAATGTTACTAACCCATTTAGTCATTTTAAATCCACCATTCTCACAAAGTGAAGTAATGTCCTTTATGGCATCAACTGCTCTGTCTTCTGAATCAACAGAAGCTAGGCAATCATCTACATACATTCCTTTGTTGACTGCATAAGACACAGAGTGGTCATATTTGTACCCAAAATCAGTAACAGCTTGCTTCAATGCATAATTACAACAGCTGGGTGAAGAGGTGGCACCGAAAAGGTGTGCAGTCATCCTGTAATGAGCTGGTTGTTTGCTCACATCACCGTTAGGCCACCAGCAAAATCTTAAAAGGTCTCTGTCCTTAGGTGGCACTTTAACTTGGTGAAACATTGATTCTATGTCACCTAAAATGGCGACATTCTCTTCCCGGAATCGCAGAAGTACACTTATGAGATCGTTGGTCAGATTTGGTCCCTGGAGTAGCTGACTGTTAAGTGAAATTCCTAAGTAAGTTGCCGAACAATCAAAAACTACTCGAATTTTGTCCTTCTGTGTATGGTAGACTCCGTGGTGGGGCAAATACCAAACTCTTCCATCATTTCTGTGCATATCATCCGATGCCACTAATTCCATGTACCCTTTATCTATGAGTCTATTCATAAATTCGGTATAGTCCTGTTTGAATTTATGATTCTTAGCAAACTTGTTCTCGAGATTCTTCAGTCGTTGTATGGCTTGTGTCACGTTGTTCGGAAGTTGTACATTCTCATCACGAAATGGTAGCCCAATAGTATAATGACCATCTTTATAGCAAATAGACTCTTTCACTAATTCTAAAAACTTCTTGTCTTCCAGGGAATTTTCCCGTCTATCATCTACTATACGCTCGGGAAAATCATAGTTAATAGAATTTCTAATAAGCCTTTCAAGCCTTGTTTGATCATTTTCAATATTACTTATAGACATCATCTGTGCTCTATTTACAACTCCGTCTGTCTCACTTACATCTCGTATCAAATTCCATATAATCCAACCAAGCCTAGTTTTTGTGGCATGTGGTGATCCACTAGGGCCAGTTAAAATCTCGAAAGGAGTATAAGCATCAGCTACATTGTTACCAATCATAAGTCCTATTCCAACATCAGGGTTTTTCCACGGAATTCTAGATAAATGGCTCCACTTCGAAATTTCCTCTTCCTTAGGAATGTGTGCTTTAGTTACTGGCATTTCGCCTTTTGTATATGTTCTTGGCATGTCAACAATATTTTGCATATCATAGTCCATCACTTGTAATCCTGTCACAGCATCAGTGTGCATACTAAAAGGTTCTCCCATAGTATTCAATTTTATATTCATCCTCTTACCACTGCCTCCAAGCTTACGAAGTAAGTCGTCTGTGCAGAAAGAAATGCTACTTCCTGAGTCAAAGAAAGCATAAGTGTCTAAAACAGCGGGACGATCTCGAAGTTTTACCTTTACCGGTATAATTGCCATGGCACATGATTGATCTCCGGTCCCTGAACGCCTAACAGTATCTACGATCTGAGTTGTGCTTGTAGTGAGTAATGGTGATGAAGTACTGTCAACCTTAATAGACTCGTGTTGTTTGTTGATTCTTGTCCTTTCCTCGTTATGAAGAAGGGTTGGATGGCGCCCCTTACATGTCTTGCAGGTTGATCTATTCTTACAATTGACGGTCATATGGCCAACCTTAAGACAACCAAAGCAATGTCCTTTTCCCTTTAAATGTTCATACCGCTCTAGATCCTAATGTTAATATTTCCTTGCAATATTCCAATGAGTGGTTCTTTCCACAAAACGAACACAACATTGCATCTCTAGCTTTACTATGATCATTACTCAAGTTTGTGGCAAAACTATTTCTCGGACTCATAGTGTGTTTTGGTCTATTATCTTTCACTTGCTTAACAAATTTTGCATTTTTGCTGTTTACCGTTGCTAGTGCAGTGTTACCATACACAGGGTCATTCAACTTCCTAGATTCTCTTGAAACAAAGTTCACGAAGTCTTCAAATTTTATTGTCTCTTTCTTGTCGCGTTTTCCTTGCACGACATTTCTCCAACGATCATGAAAATATAGTGGTAATTTTTTCATTAAGGATTTAATGTTCTCTGAATACTCCAAGATTCGTACAGCGTCTATACTTTCGATTGCATTCTTGCATTCTATTAGAAAGAGTGAGAATTCGTCCAAGGCTTTCGCATCTCCAGGCTGAATAGTATGCCATGTTAGTGCTTTCTTAATAAATGCATTAGCAATAACTTCCTCGTCTCCATATCTATCTTCAAGAGTTTTCATTGCTGAATCAAATGCCTGACTACCTGATAAATGGCCATAGCCTGAAACTACTTTGTTAGCTTCACCTGTGGTGAACTGTTCTAAATAAGTGAGTTTCTCTTCTTCACTTTCTGCATTTACTATGATTCTTGTCTGAAATTGTCTATAAAATTTCCTGAATTCAAGGGGATCTCCACAAAACTTCTTAATGTCTGAAACTGGCTTTCGCAAGTTCTTAATTACTGATGATATTCCTAATTCATTGGCTGACTGACTGTCAACTACATTAACTGCTTGTGGCAGGGGTCTATGATCAATATTATATTTGTTCACTACCGATTGTACATTGTCAGTTATGTCGGTATTAGGTTGAAACACCTTTGTAGTAAAGACGTTTTCGGGTTTAAACGGCTTAGCCTCAGCATTCAGTCCTGGATTGTCAGCAGTTGCTTGTTTCAGTGATCTAAATACTTTACTGTGCGTTGAAATTTTGTCCTCCAGTTCATCTCCTGATTGTTCGTACTTCTCTAAAACCTTTGATCTAGCATCTGATATCTCTAAATCAGTTTTCAGTTGTAACTTTTCTTCCTGTAGTTTTAATTTCATTTTAGCCATTTCTAATTCCTGTTTACTTTCGAACGATCGTATTTTAGCTTCTATTTCGGCCTTTCTTTGCTCTTCTTTCATTTTCCTGAAAGATATATTGCTACTACGGTGACTTCCTAGGAATGAAGTCAAAGGACACTTTTCCCTAGGAAAATTTGTCCACTTATTAAGGAAAATAAGTCCAACACTAGCAAAATGTTGGTCGGACATATTTTACTAAAGCAGGACTTTTTTTACTAGGTAAAAATGTCCATAGACTTCATTTCCTAGTAAATATCTTAACATGGACACATTTACCTAGGAAAAAAAGTCCTAGGGACTTATTTTACTACCGGGCATATTTTACTGTTACAAAATAAATTCCTTACATTTCAACCAAATTTTTGATTTTTCAAATTTGTCTAGCCATTTGACTTTAAGTTTAACCTGACCGAAACCATAAATATTCTGAATGGTTAGGGTAAGGACATTTAAAATCTTGTTATGAAATGCCATTGCCCTATCTAAAAATTGCATTTTGACGTCCAGAAAATCTCTTCATATAGGCTAGGTATTCAAAGGGCTATAACTTCTTCCCACATAATCAGTAATGAACAAACTTAGATTCAAATTAATTCTGAAAAACATATCTTTCAGTAGAGGTCAAGGTGTACCAATCTATGAGAGAATTTTAATGTGGTATTAAATCGAGTAAGAAAATTTTGTTTTGATTTGCACTATTTTTGCGTATGTTCTAAATCTGATTTGTTGATTTAGTATATTGACACCTCTATCGATTCTATCGATATTCATCTCCTATGATTTTGTTTTATTTTTTTTTTATTAATGTTCTCCTCGCATTTTATACTTATTGTTGATATTTTCGTATGACCAACAGTTCATGGTAAGTACATGCACTGTATAATTAATACAATGTATGTATACAAGGAACAAAACTGATGTATTTATACATGTTATAACCATGCGATTTCTTCCGTTGGTGATAATGATTTACAGTTAGCTGTTGGATATTGGCGTTGAATAGCCTACAGGTGCCTACTTTGTATTCAAATTGATTTATTCGAAATTTGACCAAGTACCATACGTGAAGAGAGTGGTGAATGGGTCGTGAACCCGCTCCTAGTAAAATCGTCATTATTTATACGCTCATAGGGATTTTCGACTTAGAGCTTATACCCCGTGATCATGTTGTATTTTTATTTAAACAACCACTTCAGTTAGTTCCTCATAAATGTAAATATTATATGTATCTGCTCAGTGTTTAATAAAATCTTGAAAATATACAATGTATCTTGAGGTATAAGGATATTCAGTTCCTAATTCTCTAATCTCCTATCTCCGAATTCTTTACTGAGGGATTCACCAAGCTTGGATGATTGGATACGGCCCTTCATTGCGAGCACGTAGTAATATATGAAATTAAGAAGGAGATGACATCATAAATCTACAGAAAGTTTTCTTAGCCAAGCAATTTAAGATTTTACAAGAGGTAATGATAAAAAACTGCAGAAACAACGATTTATATCAAACATAAGCAAATAAAATATTAAATTCTAACGCATAAAAAATCTCGTCGCTAATGTCCAATATAACAATATCTATTAAGTTCTTCATACGGCTAAAACTCATTTTACATCATTTCATCTAAAACCTGCTACCCTTTCTTATTTTTATCAATTCCTGATTCTCCTGTATCCTCTTTTACGTCTCCCCTTTTCTACATGGTCCACAGACTAATATCTATCACATGATGAAATACTTGTAAGAAATTGGCCATTGTAAATATTGTGCAAACGCTCATCTGTAAAAAGCACAGGTTATGCGGTGAATCAGTTGTCTGGAAGAACAAAGTATTGCGCTAGACTTTCAATAACCTTGGTCAGTGATGTGACAAAACGAATAAATAACAAATTTTATTTGATTTAACTCTTAAACTGTGAAAGACGACTCAAAATTTCCAGTGATTTGGTGGATGGCTGTCTCATTGGACAACCATGCCACATCTCCTATTTTTATACAAAGTGTGCAGGAAATTACAATTACAACAAGTGATGTATACTGGTTTGATATGTGTAGGCCGGATTGTGATATTCCATCCCAGTTGAAACCTTGTGGTAATCTCTAAATTGAAAAATTCTCCTTTTTTTCAAAAATGTATTAAGCAAATGCTAAATTATCAACAGCATGTAGGATAAAATATCAATAGGGTTATGCAATGATATTGTCGTTTTATATAGACTATATTAAGTAAGTAAAAGTAAGTAAATTTTATTGAAATAAAGACCAAACATTGATCTATCAACAATTAACAAAGAAACATATATACATACATACATAAACGAGTACAAGTACAATCAATATCAATGCAATATAAAGAAAAGATACGTGTTGTAATATCCCAGCTGAGGAATTGGACAATTTATCATAGACCATTTTTAACAGTATTATAATAATATACTCTAAACACATAGTCAAATATTTTGTTGATATTCGTGATTGACAGTATATATATTCTGTTTACACCAGAGATTATAACTTTTGAAACATCTAAATCCTGACTAGTCAATAGAAAAACGAATCTTCGTCGGACATTGAAGAAAATGAGGGAACTATAACTAAAATATTTTTACCGGCGTCAAGTAGGTTACTTGTTCAACATTCGAACATTCACATTCAAAAATATCATAGTAAGTTTTTAAGTGGTAGGTGGGGGTGGTGGTGGTGGTAGTGGTGGTGATGGGGGATTGTTGTAGGGGCGAAAGGGTATGACTTTCGGCCCAAATGATTTCGCCACTTGGGGCGAATTTTTTTTTGGACCCAAATTTTTTCGACACTAAGGGGCGAAAATTTATTTTTCAACTAAAACGTTCTTCTGACAGGTGGAGACGAATTTTTTCGGCCCAAACTTACTTCGCGACCTAGGGGTGAACTTTTCGCCCCCAAATCATTTCGCCACTTGGGGACGAAATAAATTTGTCAATTTATAAATTTGTCGACTAAAACGTTCTTATTTCGCCACTTGGGGACAGAAATTATATTTTAGGCCTAAAACATCACTATGACAGACGGGGACGAAAGATTTTCGCCCCAAATCATTTCGCAACTTAGAGGCGAAATAAATTTGCCGACTAAAACGTTCTTATGACAGCTGGGGATGAAAATTTTTCGGCCCAATCTTCCTTCCTTTTATTTTAGCCCCCTACAACCCCCATCCCCCATTTCCCCACCACCCCACTAAAAACGTTCTATAAAATTTTTGAATGTGAATAGTCGAATGTTGAATAAGTAACCAACTTGACGCCTGTAATATTTTCAAAAAGTTCCCCCGTTCCTTTATTAATTTAGCACATTTCATTATTAAATGAAATTTATCTTCAATATCTTCATGACATAACGACATCCTTTTTTCAACAGGTAAATTTGAATAGCGACCGTAACTTATACGAATGCGGGTGTAGTTAGATAAACTAGGTTTGTCAACATCTGTGTTTAAATGCTGCTCCCTATTAGAATAGTTTTTAAATTTATGATTTAAGTTCTTGACTTATTCCCTCCCACATTTCTATCATCATTAAACAAAAGTGAATACCAAAATTTGCAATATCTGTCTTGTAACTTGTTTTGAATAGCAATCAAAGTTCTCTTGTTAGAAAAAGTTCCCTGGTTTTCCCATATATTAAAGACCAAATCCAATTTTATACAATAAACCTTTTTAATTTTATGTAGAAGACTATCCTTTATTGACACATTAACCTTATGTTTTTCAGAAATTAAATTGTTATTATTAGCCTTCAAAAAATGTAGCCAATATTCCAAACTAGATTTAATTGCAATAATAGACAATGGGAATAATCCAAGATCACCTTAGACTGCCAAATCACTATAAAAATAATTTTCTTTTGATGATCAAGTCTACTAATAAAATAAATAAAAAGCTTTTTTCAAACAGATTATCTAAGATGTTTTCGAAATTTTGACATTTAATTCGATAGCGGTACTTCTTTTTTAACGACAGAAAAGTTTGGTTACGAAAATATGCATAAATTAAATACAGGTAAGGTTTTTTAGTATGACAGATAATAAATTATTGATTTGCACATTTTTACAGCGATACGTCAGATTACACACGGAGTCAAAAACCAATTGTTATCTTATCTTGAATCAAGTGTAGTGTCCGCAATTTGTGGTTTTTAAAAACGACAAGAAACAAGGTAGTAGCCATCGATAATATTTTATCACATTTTGGGAATACCAAAAAGCAAAGCAATCATTTGGTAAGATTCTATTATAATTAAGTGAAAGTGAATAATTTTCATACCAGCACAATAAATATTTGCTTGAGAGGGAATTTTTGCCATTTTGGTAAAAACTAAACTCTGCACAAATATATTTATTCAACGGCAAAACTTACACCAAATCCCCACTAGCTGTTCAGGCTTGCATGTAGAAGTCCTGATAATATACCTCCGTTGATTACCCGTGACTAGCCAGGCTTAAGAAATGGGTTCCATAGTTTCCATACCACAAGGTAGAATCCTTCCGAAAAGAATAATTGATTCTCAACCAACACCTGAGACCTGGACATTACGATCGTGTCTTTTGCATGTTTTGTTGGAAGAATGATCACCTGCAACTCGCTGAAAATCCATTTAGAATAGGTTGTTCATAAGTGACAATTTGCTTAGGTCAAATTTCATGCCATACCCCAAAACTCCGCTTCGCACCCAATCAGTCCATGTAAATAACTTGTTTTGGTCCTGAGTATGACTGACATATTACCCGCTGGACGATAAGCAACAGTCGACCAACAAATTCACTCACATATATAGTGTTATTAAACTGATCAACAAAATCCTGTTTAAAAGGGATTTCTGTTGTATATATATTTCGACCTTAAAATCATTTTTGCACGCCTTTGTTCCTCTGGTAAATATGTCTTCAAATGTTAAAAATTAAAGATATATATTCAACAGGTGTAAACCTGTATTTTGAACAAATGTTATTGCAGAAAATCTATATCTACAATGAAGTCTGCCTCAATACTTGACACTCATTATAAATAATACAACAGATGAAGTTAACATAAGAAAAACTCTATTACACGCGTGATGACACCTTTGTGGAGTCTTATCAGTTTTTTGGGGAAGGGGTGAGCCACTTGTGTTGTGAAACCTAACACTTTCGTATATTTACGCTTTTAAAAAAATATGAAAAGGTATATATTTCATAGTCATATTCATCAGTCGGGATTACTACCATTTATGGAACGAGGTCATGAAAGGTCAAATGGCCCTAAAATTCTTCATATTTGTCTGGGTAAAAATCTGAGCATGTAAATTGAAGATATTTTAAATTTGAATAAAATCCCAGAGTCTCATCAATTTTCTATGCTCGGATTTTTACCCCCAACCAAAATTAACTTTTCATACCTTAAACAATAGAATTCAACATTTTTGCAAAATATGCGAAATTCTCTTAAAACATTGTGAAATAAACCTAATTGATGCCTAGAATATGTCTAAAAATTAAAATTGGAACTTTCTAAATTTTTTAATTTTTGAAGTATATGCAAATTTAGGATACATTTCCGTTTTTGGTAGTGTTGTTTACTGTTCATGGGCATACTCCTTAGTGTACAGGTAAATATATTGGAGGGGAGATTTCAAAAGATGCAAGATGTAGATTTTGTGATACGTAAAAATTTTTTTTTTCTTAAAAACATTAACTATATTTTTGCAAACTTCCACTTGCTTGGTGACCGCCGATGACAGAATTATAATACGTAGTAAGTTGGGAATTAACATTTCGGTACTATACATTAAACACGACAATCGACCTAATCTAAAGCAAAACTGGTGAACATTTAACGACAAAAAAAATTAAAATTAAAGCATAATATAGAACTAAAAGATAAGAAAGTAAAAGTTTGACGGCAAAGGATCCTTACGGATCATGACGACAAATAGCACCGGACACCTTTCTGAATGCTTTGTCACTTGAACCTTCGTGATATTTTTATACGATTCGTGTTTCATACCCTCTTTTTATCTATAAAAGTCGCTTCATTAAAGCATTCTTTAATGGAATAGTCATTCGTTGGTCTTTTAAAACTGAGTCGCAGTTATGGACCAATTTTCTAATCTAATGTAAAAAACGTAAAACGAGTAACAAAAAATGGCAACAAATCTTGGTTTCCTTGCAAAAAGCATTGTGTTGAAAAACCTAGGGCAGTGATGTAACAATGCTCAGTAAAACAAAAAAACATTATCTATACCAATTGAAGCTAAATTTTTCTCTTGAAGTCGATACCACATTCATACACTTACAAGAAAGAAATATTAACTTCGAAGAGTATGTACAAGGATATAAAAATATTTGTGCTCGTTTTATTGTATATTAGCTACCCCCCAAAAAACCCGACAAAAATTAAAACTAAAAAGAGTATGCATATAAAACAATTGTGTTCATTTAATTGTATTTAGCTGCCTTTGAACAACCCCCCCAAGAAAATAAACAAATACAAAAAGAAAAAAAAAAAAAAAAAAAAAAAAAAAAAAAAAAAAAAAAAAAAAAAAAAAAAAAAAAAAAAAAAAAAAAAAA
>JAULBM010230581.1:0-17045 GCA_032357055.1 Geukensia granosissima
TTTTCACAACAACTTATTATTGTGTCACAAAATCTAAAATTTGGGCAAAATATGGGGCTTAACGTACCTACTCCTTTACAAACACTTTTTCTTTGGGTTATATCATTTTACGACTAAAATTTATCGTTATATGATATAACTAGAAAAACGTAAGATATGGATGGATGATGACATGTTATGAGAAAAATGTTCAGTTTTATAAGATACAACTTTGTTACATTTTGGTGAAAGTATTCAGAAAACAGACACTTTCGGTTAACTGGATTTTTAAGTACAAGAGATCTGGGACCTTCACCAAACAACTTAGGACTACTATGCGACATTGAAATATGTCAGGGTCAAAGATCAAATGTCAAGGTCACGTTGACCTTTAGTGCTGGTTATCGAAATAACTTGAAAGCTGTAATAGATGTCTGATAACATGTTATGACAAAAATGTGTCTTGTAGAGATCAACATTTGTCATTATAGAACCAATCATTATGGACATAGGGTCCAAAAACTAGTTTGTCGAGGCATATTTTTTTACAATAAATCAAAAAAGGTAAGAGATAGAAAGATACTTTGAATTGCAGAAATGTTCAAAATGACTTGAAGCATAAAATGGGGTCAATGTCAATGGTCATGGTCCCTAAGCCTTAGCAACTATATATTTTAGCTTTGAGTACCATTGAAATGACTTCAAATACTGTTAATCACGCTTATCGTTAAACAATTCCTCTTTAAATCCACAAGACCTGGGAGTCAACCATGTATTTTAAAAGGACTATGATAAGTAGAAAATCTTAAATACCAAAACGGATAATTTTAATCTTCATTACTTAAAAAGCAACAACTAAATATCGGATTCCCTAAACCTAAAAATAGAGCTCGGGTAGACCTACATTTGTTCTTTGAACAAATGACCTTATATTTCTTAAGTTCATATATACCCACTGGGGTTGTTTGTTTAAGATCATGTGGTTTAATTCACGGAAAAATTGTGGTGTGGCTTGTATAGAGTGGAAAAATGCTGCCATTGCCGCCTAAACGATTAATAACTCCCGTTAATAACTCTCCATTTGATTTCATTTAGTACATATCTGATTACTATGGAATACCTCCATTTTAATTTTCGTTTTAAAAATATATGATTATAGGTAAGGAGAGGTTTGGGTAACTGGAATACTAGTCTAACCCACACATACCCTGTGTCAATAAAGAAATAGTAGATGTGGTATGATTGTCTATGAAAAGCGCACAGTCACCCTAAAAGTATAAATTATTAACATTTACAGGAACTTCAGCATAAATTATGGTCAAAGTCCCATAGCATCAAACGCTAAACTTAAAATGGGATGGCATTCGTGCAAAGTGAATATTCTACTAGTTAAATGGCGAAGTGGCCCAATTTAAACAGATATTCTCCATAGAAATAAATTTGCAAACTTTTGAATATAATATATAATAGAAAGACTATGGAATATTTCCATTGGTCTGAATATGGAATATATGCCATTCCTATTTGACTGAATAGATATTTCATCTGAATTTTACTAGATAACTGCTGGTCAATAGGATGGTCTACAGGGCTCAGTCCATAGAACTGACAGGGCGCGATATCAGGTGACGGATAGAGTAAGCCCTCTCGTTGGGTGCTGTCAGATCATAATATGGAAAGACTGAGCATGGACCATAGATGTGTGGAAAATGCCACTCTCCCTGCATACAAAAGATCCCTTTTGTAGATTTCGAAAAAAGAAGGCTTATTCCGATAAATTTTTCGTCACTACCCATCCCTCCCATTTCCCGGTGGCAGTCAAAAGCCGTTGCACAGTCATGTCTCATCCCACTTCGAAAATCAATCAACAAGATTACTTATTTTCTAATCATATCTGGATTCTTCGACACATTGAGAACGATCTTAACTGCGACTTTATTTTTGAACATATTCTCAATACTATGGAACTCTGGAATTCGGCTTAACATTCTAAAAATATTCTAAATGTGATTGACACTGACGACTGTGTTTGCCTTACTTATACTTAACCAATTATGAATTGTCTCAACTGTATCTGATCTTTTTCTGACAGAGACTGAAATGTGTCTAAATTTGACATGCTGTGCCAATAATCAATATATTTTGTAAAAAAGTAATTACTATAACACTTATAAGAAGGAAATTATTCCAAATTACTTTTCAAAATTAATATAGGCAATTTTAGGCTATTGGCTGGTATTGCCTGCAGTGTAATTATTCCAAATTACTTTTCAAAATTAATATAGGCAATTTTAGGCTATTGGCTGGTATTGCCTGCAGTGTACATCCCGTCTCAATGGTTTAAGTATTTTGTCCCCTCAAGGTATCCTCCTTAAATAGCTTCATCAAGTATTTAATTCAAATTCAAATTGTTTATTAGCACAAAGACAATTACAATAATTGGCAATGGCTCATGGCTACATTAACATTCAAGTACATAGTATAAGTACACAAATCAAATTGTAAAATAGTACAGTCATTACAGCACTCTAAACTTGAGATATTATTATTGATACTATCTATTTGAGAACATCAGATCTTATATCTAATCATTTACTAATATAGGAGGAGGCCATCTTCAAAATCTGAAATGATTTACTTTTAAAACACAAATGTAAAAACTGTTTTTAGTCAAATTCTGAATCTGATAAAAGTTGCAAATAAAAGTTTTCACAATAATTCTTTGATCAAAAAATTTTGGACACTCAAACATAAAGTGTGTTTCATCTTCAATGTCCCCTGTGTAACAACAATGACATATTTGTTCTTCATGGGGTCAATTTAAGTATCTGCCCTTTTCAATAGCGAGGTTATGTGCACTTATTTTTAGTTTACATAATGAGGATCTTGCAGATCTTTTACTTGAAATGTCCAAATAAGCACTCCTTTGATCTAGAATACTGAAAGTTTTATAGAAAGCTAATTTTGAAGATTCATTTATAGTAGAAAAATGGTGCTGACTATTTATATCATTCACTCTTTGCTTTATACTAGGTAATAAATGCTTGATTGTCATTTTATTCAAATGTATATATGAAAGGCCTAAATTGTCAAAAAGAAAGTGCATTTTCTTAACCCAAGGGTTGTTCAATTCTGTAGCATTAAATATTCTATATGCTAATGAAGTTTTATTGGAAGTCACATGATTTCTGTCTGACCCTTTGGTATCTTCGAATTCCTTTTACACTTACGACATTTTGTGAAATTGACTGCAGGTGTCACAAAATGTCGTAACGATGATTTCTTTCGTAAATAATGATGTCACATGAGTTTTCCTTTGAATTTTCAACACTTACGATCAATTTTAGACTTAGGATTTTTGAGACAGTCGTAGAATATAGAAAAGGAGATGTGGTATGATGGTCCATGAGGTAGCCATTCAAAAAGAGTAAATCTCAAACTTCTACAGGCTGTCCTAAGGACTTCAATAATGGACAAATGTCCACACTCTTCCGGCGGCAAACTGTAAAAAGCCCTAAATGGAATGTGATAATATTCAAATGTAACAACTATCGGCGAAATTGGTAAACAATGCAACACAAATAAAACAACGAAATCCACTGGATTACAGATTCCTGGATTGGAACAGGCACATAAAGTATGTGGCGGGTCAAAAATATTAAACAGAAGATTTGTTTTTTTACAATTTGTAATCTCGTTTTAAATGGTTGCATATGAATTGAGATAATTATATTGTAAGTAGAAAGTTTCCGTCGTTAGTCGGATAAAATTATTGTTGAGATTTACTGTCAGCAAGTTGAGAGTAGATGAAGTACCAGGCCGAGATGACGTGAATAAAGGACTATCTTATTTACGAGACCACACTGCTATAATTAATACAAGAATATGCTTAATTTAATATATCATCTATGCTATTATCGTTTTAGATTAAGGAAATCCCCAGCGATGAGCAGTTTTCCTTTGAATACAAGGTAAGGTTTTACATACATGTATATTATAATATTGTCAATATTGTCGCCAAATAATATGGCATATAATTTTCACAATATGTATAAGATACTGCTGATCTAAGGCTATTCAAGATATATCCTTAAGACATCCTTTCTTTTCCAACTCAAGTATTCCTTATGTAATCTTTACTCGCAGAGAAAGAGACTTGTGGGCTTATCCACGGTGACAGTTAACTGGCATCGTCCTTTGCATAACAGTTAATTTGCGGGGGTGGGGATGATGATGAACTATGAAATACATGAAGATAAGACACTGATTTGCAGAATTTATACCTTTATTCATACGGACCGTTCCGAAGCCATACATTTTCGAAACGTTTCTGATTTTACTTCTTGCAGTGGAACATAGCAAAGAGAAAGTACCAAATGATTGCCACCAGTAAACTTCATATGTTACTTAATGGAGCGGACTGGGATAGTTTGTTTGATCTCACTAATGTGTACTCGGATGCATTTGGAATACCAGAAGTGAGTATCTGAAATAAAAAGAAAACAAAAAATAAATATTGATAGAGAGTCTGAAACGTATTCATTTTATTAACGAGATCAATAGCACAATTCCTTGTAAAAGATACCCTGATTGTATTACCAGCCCGATGTAAAATAAATTTTATTGACTGAACCTCTTCTTAAATTATTTATATTTGATAAAGTTAAGGATTAATAGTTTACCTAAAGAGGCATTCCATGGGCAAAGCAGGAAAATCGTATGATATGGATGTCACATCGTAAAATTAATTTCAACATTTTTTGTTCCAATGTAATGTTGACCTTATGTTTAGGTTTTAACCAGTTTTTTGTTCCAATAATATCGACCTCATGTATAAGTCTGAAAGAATTGGGATTTTTTTCTGTTGTAAGTGGGAATGACTCACAATATGCAAATATAACTAACTATAGTATTTTACAGTTATCTTCCTTTATTATACAAATTTTAGTTCCTTTTATGCAATTTATTACACTCAAACAGTTGCAATAATCCATTTATTAACATCCATTTCTTAGAAAACACACGTTTTGATAGGAAATGGGAGCAATATTTATTTCATTTTGCATGTACCTTCTACTGCACTAGTATCCCCCGGACAGCCTCTCAACATCCTATCACCTCTACAAACGTCATAACCACTGTCTGAACTGGTCATGTCAATGCTCTGTTAATAACATTGTACATCATAATATTCCATTATAATTTCATCTCATTTGATTATATGCGGATGAATGTCATTTTGCTGACATACTTAGGACTAAAGAAGTCATATGAGACTTGATATAAACTATAATTTGGTCACGTATGACTCTTTTATTATACTAACACATGTGGTGTGGCTCCGAAACTTTTGCTAAATTGCAGATTTCAAAGGATTACAGAATTATGGTAAAATGATTCTATTGATTGGTGTTTTACTACGTTTTGGTCCAGTTTCATATAAAATAAGGATGATGTTTAAATATATTAAATAAACTAATACAATAAAGTTGAAATCATATTTGAACATGTTGAAGCCGGTAAATCATCCAAGTAAATAAATTAATAGTTAATAATATTCAGGAATATCTCAATATCATATTGGGATGGTACAATTGACTGCAAAATACATAATTTTTTCGTTTAAGCGTCATATAATCCGTATTACAGGTTTGAACTATTAGGTCTATACATATCATTTTAATGCACAGGTCAATAACAACCGTAGTTACGTATTTGGTTATGAAATGTTACTTTACCAGGGGTTACATAACCTGGACACCATTTAAGCGAATTTATATAAATATTTCAGGGTGTAAATAAATGGAGCAATGACATATATTTCGGCGCACAAAGAATTCAGAGCATGAACCATTCCTTAATTGAACTTTGTACAGCCATTCCTGAAAAGTAAGTCAGTATCATCATTGTAGTTTTCAAAGTCCAGTGTGTAATGCCCATGTGCGAGATCTAAAGTGCATAGTCCAAAGAGACATGATAAAGAAACAAACTAAAAAAATAAAACGTAAACAAAAGGAACAAAGGCTTGGAATCCACGAACTCCTTTACAAAACAAGATTGGGATAAGGTAAGCATTCCCTGTCCTGCGCGCAACACCCGTCGTGAAATCCTTAAACTCTGATCAGGGTTACTGTCAATTCGAGAAGAGGTCAATTAAGCTTTGTATTACCGGTAACAGGTCCATCAAAGTTCGATATAATATGTCAGATCAGCCTTAATATTGGCATAGGACGAGGGAACATCGTCAAAGACACCCAGTATTACAAATGTTTAATAAAATTATATTAACTATAATTTTATGAATACTTTAAAACAACCTATTCTCATACGTTTGTGTCTTCTCGAATGGACGTTTACTAGGAATACAGATTTCACGACAGGCTCTCGATGATGCTCTCCAATTTGGAGCATCTGGTCTTACTCCTGTTTCGTAAAGGAGTTCAAAGAGTTCATAATTCGAATCTTTTTGTTTCCGATTTGCCAATTCGTTCATTTAGGTATTCCACTATGTACTTTGTAAATCGACATTTTATGCGCAAAAACATTGACACAAACTTTGCATTTTCCACGAACATGAAAGTTTCATTCATTTTTATTCAAACAGTCACAGTTTGTATGACTCTAATTGAAGTTGTATAAGAAAATGATTGATTGAATGTTACTCAACGCACAGCGGCAAATATTTCATGCATATTTAGGACAAAAGCAAATTAATGAGTGGTGATACATGAATGATACTTTGTACATGTGTACAAGACTGACCACCTGAGCCGGATTTTCAACATGTTAGCTCACGAAAGCAACAGACCGCATGATGACATGCCACCTAACCAAGACACATAACTCTAGGCCGACCAGTCTCTGTCTGCTCTTACTCCTGAAAAAGCTTCGGTGTCATTGGTTTGACCCGACCAGGATCAAACCCACGAACTTCCGCACACTTATATGTGTGCCAAATATATTTCATTAGTTTTTTATTGCATCTGGTGTAAAGACAGACAAATGACTTGAATTTTGTCCTACTTAAAAAATGAATCACAAAATCTAAAACGGGTGGGCGATTGCATAGGGATCTTCGATATGCATGTATTATTGTTTGCCAAAAAACCCCAATCATTTCTAGAAATGATAATGCAGTATAATAATAACCTAAAATTGATTATAAAAATTACAGAATGCACGTAACAGATGAAATGCTATTACCGTTTCTGGAAGGACTGAATGTTAAACAGGTGATCGAAGCAAACCGGCTGTTTATGGTGGATCTCAAAGTTCTTACCGGTATACCTGTAAAAGATGACCGATATATAGTAAGTTTGATACTCTCAGATCAGATAACAATACATGCAGATCATGACGACATAATATAGTTTATCAACGGGTTAATTTATTTTATATGAAAAAAAAATCATTTCTGTTAATGTCTCAGAAGCGATCTCCATAGAGATCTAACTGATAATTTTGATGTCTTTTGAAGTTAAAAAATTCACGTTTGCATTTAAACTGTATGATAATTTAAGCGGTAACTAGGTAAATAGATACATTTTAAAACCCCAAATTTTCGCAGGTGTTCATTGCAGCATTGGATAACCTGCAGTTTTTGGGAAAATTCCATATGCTTTAAAAAAAAATTTTTAAAGACTTTACTTTTATTTTTCTTACTAATACTTTGAACTTTTTATACTATTTTTAGTTGACATACCCAATAGCCCTGTTTTTCCTGAATGGAAAGAATCAGTTTGTTCCAGTAGCTATTCAGCTGTTTCAAGACGATCGAAAAGACAATCCGGTAGGTATTAAACTTTTTTGTTTTGAATCAGGATATTGATGCAATTCATGATGCCGCTTGTATATAAAGGGTACCATCGGCGTTAGAACTTCAGAAGATAACAAATAATATCCGATTGCTGTTTTCTTTAATTATACAAATTAATTTGTTTTATTTAAAACAGGTATTTTTACCAAATGACCCACCTCATACCTGGTTAATGGCAAAGATGTGGTATAATCTAGCAGATGCTTCATACCATCAATCACTCACACATTTAGGTAAGCTTTATTTTGTTTGAAGCAAAGTGTGGAGTTTTACCGTTTGTGAAATACATGTATTAGACTGTCTAGTATATGATGCTTTGAAAAAGGAAAATAATTGATCAGAGTTCCATGTCTTTTAACATTTTTTTGCAGTTTTTGTAAGAAATTTGGAGGTTTATTTGCTCCACGATTTCTAAACTGTTTTTGTTTTTTCTCAGTCCCACCGTCCGCCATTGATTAAAGATAAAAACTTTCTTTCCTTTGACTAATTATTTAAGAAAAGGTCTTATTTAGAATATATACAATTCTTCTATCAAATTGGGTATATGGAGTGAATAATATCATGCTGTCCAGTCAGAATGCTTACTTTATTTGTCATTTCATTGCATGGAAAGCTGAACAAAGAACACTGACTATGGCGAGTTTTGAACGGTACATGGCGAGCGCAGTGGAGAAAATCACGTGCTGACATATCTGTGATGTTTTATTCACATATCGGATATTTTATTATTATTTGGACGGTAAATTATTTCTTCACAGAACCAGAAAGTTTTCAATAAAAAACCATTACAGGTAATTCGTTCAAACTCTTGAGGGAAATGCTTTTTTGATGAAAAGTCAATATTAAATGACCGATTTTCTGTCTTAGTTTTCATAATGTTTTGTATCTTTTCAGCCTTCACACATTTGATAATGGAAGGTGTCGTCATTGTGACCCACCGACAACTGTCTCAGTCTCATCCGATCTTCAAACTGTTAGCGCCACATTTCTTATACTTGATAGCCATTAATTCGTAAGTAAAGATGTAACGTCGTGTAACTTAAATTACAAGACAGCAAGTTTCTGTCCTTGTTTGTTAAATTTCTTCTTTGAAATATACAAGTTGAAGTTTAATGAGTAAGTAATTTAAATGATTGAATTGGGGAACGTTCTATGTGCAATTTAATATTAAAAAGGTATTCCCGTCAATTGCTCACCAGAAATGAAATGGTAATTTGTCATTGTTTGTTTTCAGACGTGGTCTTGAACTGTTGGTAGCACCCAATGGCTGGGTGGATAAAACGATGACCATTGGAATTAAAGGAATGTTTGCCTTGATTGCAAAGGGGTACGATAATACGGTTCTTATATTGATTTGAAATATAAACTTTGTAGTCGAATGGAAAACGCAGAATAATTAATGACAATATGTAAGACATCAATATAAAAAGTAACCAGGTCCACGTACCCTAAAAAAAAAGAAAAAAAAACAGTGTCTTGGACTTGTCGTGGACGTATTATGGTTAACTGACATTTTAACATTTACATAAATGACGTTTAGTTTTTGAACTCTAGTTTTTAAGTTTAAATAAGCCATGCAAACGAAGGTGGACACCAGACTGCCTTTTCATGAAACGATCGTTAAATTAACGTGTACTTAGAAAATAATCGGAATTACGTGAACGCTAAACAAGCGATTGTTTTATGAAACGGGACCCTGATTGTAGGATATATAGCACTATACATGTAGGAAGTATGCTTAACTTTATCAATTTCATGCTAATTAGATATAGTTTGTTTAATGGCTGGCTTTTATAAATTTCAGAATAAAATTTTGGAGAATGGACGTACACGGAACACTACCTGAAGATTTAAAAAAGCGAGGAGTAAGGATCTTTTTTAAATTTAAATTTAAAAAAATAAAACGAAAAACATAATATGTTTTGTTTGTTTTCTAATTTAAGTGTATTGGCCTTTTAGTTAGCGAACTGTCAGTAAGACAATATCTTCAATGGTAGATGAATAAATATTTCTGTTGATCTAAGAAATAAGCCTAAAACAAGTCTAAAAAGTATCTTTTGTTAAAGATGAAAGCATCATAAATGCATTTCAGAATCCAACATTGTTTTATTTTAAATATGTTTTAGAATGTGGCAATTTTGTATAAAGTCAAAAAGTCAAAAAAGTTTACCAGGTAAAAAATATTGAATAACAAACAAACAAATGTTTTATAATCAATTAGGAGCTGGACAATTAAGATAAATATAGATACAATGTTTGGCAATGCTTTTTGTGATTTTGATACAATAACTATGAAATATATAATAGGCCTTTCTTTTTTTATCAGCTTTTGGACACAAATATATTACCAGGATACCACTTCCGGGACGATGCATTGTTGCTGTACCATGCTATCAGGAAATATGTCTCAAAATATGTTAAATTATATTATGGTTAGTAAACAATATGAAAAAATAACCAAACAAAACCAATATAATAAAAAAATTCTTTTATGAATGAATAATAAATATAGTTTAATTAACATAAAAACTCATTGACCAGAGCAAATTTATATGGGGCGCTTAATACTACTGTCCGTATACTTTATTTCGTAGTATGGCTTTTTGGCAATTTTATCTTAATCTTTGAAATATTTTACTATTTTTTTGTCAAGTAGTATAACCCAATGCGTGGTCCAATTAAACATGAAAGTTAAAGTACTGCCCTTACAAGATACGTTTCAGGCACATTAAAACATTATCATTATTTTGCCTTCTAAAATACTAAATTTTCAACACAAATTGATTTTAATCATTTACCTGTATAAATTGTTAAGATGAGAAAGAAATTTTGCAATTACATTATATGTTACTCTATGGACATTCTATTGGGCCTTTTGTAAAACCCGGTGACAAGAGTTATCACACTTAATCTCATAGGATCATTTCTTTTGCCCCACGTTCATTTACTATTGAAAACAATATAAATGCAATTTTTGACAAACTGATGTGAGGTTAACAGACAGTAGAAATGAGGTTTTTAGTCACACTTTGAAAGTACCACTCTTGAATTATAACAAATAAGCATTGAATTCTGTAACTACAACTACATTCCTGACAGTCCTATAGCAAATATACGTCAATTTATAGTGGAATGAAAATATTGATCTCTGATTCCAACGTAATCATTTTTTAATCTAGCATCACCAACGACGTTGTCCATGAAACACTTCCTCTTACTGTTTTGTGTTGATTGAGTTATGAAACATCAAATTTGTGTGACTGAGTTAACATCAATAAGAAATATTATATTCAATGTAACACACACATTTTGTAATTATGTGAAAATTAAATTATGTTGAATTAAACTCAAACACAAATAATTTTGTAAGAATAACCATGCTTACCTGATTGAAGCTAGGCTTTAAATATCCAAGCCAATGTAATGTGTTTAGAATACAATAGATGGAATTTTTCTTTCTGGATAAAAGAATCTTTAGAATGAAAGAAAATTAACAATATAACATTTAATTTTCAGACAAACCAGAGAAAATTTTTGATGATTGGGAAATTATGAGTTGGGGAAATGAACTCAGCAAGCCGCGAGAAAAAGGTGGATGTGGAATATTGGTAAGTTGTAATCAAATTTCAAAAACGAACAGTTCGAACAACATCAAGAAAAACAATTTAAGATGATATTTTGAACAAAATAGTCCAATATGTCTACTTCCATTAGTTGTAAATACATGTGTTCCTGTATATAACATATACTAAATAATATTAATTTTTCCAATAATCATGATTCAATTACAACTATTTATCATTTCGGCAGAATTCGCTCTGAGAATAAATGTATTACCATTAGAAAAGTGGGATTGGTATTAGTGTGCTTGTGGTTGACCTGCTGTTTTTCAGTCATTGGGGTGTATTGAATCTCAGTTGTATTGTAATTTCAATTATCAATTTGATAATCAGTTGTTTATGTTGTTGCTGGAGTTTTGATGTTTCTGATTTACTTTGAAAGATAAGATGAAAAAAGTTGTATGATTGTCCATTGGACAGCCATCTATCTTTACCTTAAGAGAATGGAAATAAATAAGTTATCGTAATAAAAATATAGTCCTCACGATTTCCTTGAGAATACCTACCGTTTTGATATGAAGGAATTAAATATGTTTATGTCAATGTAAAGTTGAATTATGCAGATTTTTCAAAAATAATAAAATAAAATTTCGAAAAATAGCAGTCTGGTTTGTCATGAAAGGGAACTTCTAAATGTAGAACTGTTAAAGCTTTGAACCGCCACTTCAAAATGGTGTTAGTTCTATTTTCTATCAATGGTAATTTTTCTCGGTGTCAGATTCAGCACTTATAGCGTTGAACTCTATTTTGTAATTTTTCAAATTGCAATTAATAAGTTGTATAATAATTATTTTCAGGGAGTTCCTAATAATGGAAAATTTCAGACAACGGATGATCTCATTTTAACCTTGACATCAATCATTTACACATGCAGTGTTGCGCATGCTTCCACAAACTTCCCACAGTATGATGAATATGCATTTCCTCCAAATTACCCGGCATGTTTGAAAGGAACACCACCAAGAGACAAGGTAAGCATTACAAATAGCATACTCCTGCTCGAGATCCGAAGTGTATAGGCCATTTATAAAGGCAGTCTCGAATCAAATGGACAATCAGCAACAAAAAGACCAAAAACGTGGGTTTCACAAACTCATTTACAAAACAGATGCTCCTTAAGATTAAACTGCTTCTGTTACACGTGAGACCCTGTAATTCTAATCAAGGTTAACATAAATCCGTGATTACGTTAACGTATTTGCTGAATTACAGGTAGCAAGACCCCAACCAATTAAGATACTCTGATACTACACTGATACCATAGGGATCAACCAATTAATGATGGCGAATATAGTAATAATTTTAATGACAACAAAATCTCGTTGTTAAGAACATGCTTTTACCTGGACGGACACGAGAGTATCGAATCAGCTGTGACAAATAAACCTGATAGGCAGGGGGGCAGAAATATTGCCACATAAATATGGGAAGTTTACAATAGGAGACAGTTGTTGTTCGCTTGGTCTGTTTTCATGTTATAAATCTATGTCTAAAGCAGATTTATGAGAGTCTTTGGGTACTTAAATCGTACAATTAAATCGTTCAATGTTGATAAATATGGGGGATTTTGATATGCATTTTGTACATTTCAAGAATAAACTCTTATCAGTAGCATTAGGCAAACAGCAAAAGAACGTCAAATTTCACACATTGTAAAAAACGTAGTCAATAAGGCGAAAAGTAAAATCCAACGACCTGGCTAGTGTCTTTTTATTGTTTTTCAGGAGTCCGTGGGTACATTTTTAAGGAAAAATAAATCTTAAAAAGACAAAAAGCTTATGCTTATATAATATATATACAAAGTTGTCTTTGCAGTCACCTCTATTAAGCAGTAACTTGATTCTTTTGCTACATTTTCCAATTCACTAGATTTCATCAAAACAGTATTTAAGAGGCCATTGTCAATGTTTGTCACCCTTTCTTCTTTCAAAAGTTGACCTCATAATACAAGATTGACTGTTGATTTATATTGTATTTATATACAAACTAAAATTTACAGTGAACAACACAGTAAATAACGTGAGTAGAACTGGTGAAATTTCTACCAAACTTTTGAAACATCTTACAATAAAGTAAAATTAGAAATAATCAGCAATAATACATACAGTGAGCAAAACTCACAAAAGATGCCCACGCTTCCCATTGGATAAGCTGCCCTTGGATGAGTCGAGATGTGTTTTCTTCCCATATGCATATCTATACATCGTTTAATGTTTTCTTGTAAAGTTTTATCGTAATCCTTGAACGGTTTTAGAGGAGATAGGTTTACAAGTTATGTAGACAGACAGACGGAAGTACGGACAGACAGACAGATAGAAAGGCAGACTAATACTTTTTAACCCAAACTTTTTTCTGGGGGTATATTGAAGCATTTTGTAAACTTGGATTTGTCCATTTCAGAGTCCTCTAGAAGAGAAAGATATACTTGAAGCTCTACCAGATAAACCAACTACATTAGATATAATGACAGTGACAAAAATTTTGAGTGACAGAGGTACAAAGAGTTTAGGAGACTTTGAAGTTCAGTATATATTTGACCCTCCAGCTAAGAAAATAGTTAACGAGTAAGTTCTTGAATTTGTTTTCAAATATAATAATCTTAAGTTATCTGATGTTATATAGCCATTTTGTAAAAGCAGAGAAAAAAATTCGTAAAGATCAGACTACTTTTGAATAGATAATTTTTAGCAAAGAAGAAGAAAAAGAATACACGAAATGAAAATTGATCAATACATGACATAACAAAATTCAGATCCATAAAATTAGGCCGAGTTTTGCAAAGCATCAGCGTCATGGCATATTTCAAAATATTTTTATAGTATGAAACTTATGTGTAGGCTTGGATAAAAGTTTTGAACATAACTACATATTCGTGTTTTGAATTTTCCAGATTTAGGGAAGAACTGAGAGACATTAGCAAAACTATCAAGGAAAGAAACAGAAGCAGAGAGTCTCCATACCCGTGGTTAGACCCTGATGTTGTGCCAAATTCAATTAGCATTTGAAAAAATGTATGTGCTATGGAAATTAAATGTGCCATGCGCTTTGTCATTGGACAAATCTACAACATACATGACCTACCGCTAATCGTAGATGCTCGCTCAATGACTGTTAAAGCCAAAGCCCTGGACTTCTAATAGGAAAAGCCTAAAATTTCCACCTTTTTGTCATCTTTACATTTTTGGCATTTGTAAAATTATTTCATATCAATTCACAGGTAAGCTGCGGTGTGGAATAAAAAGTGATTATGTTTTAAAAGGAAATAATGCCATTTACATAGGTGGTATTCCGGTGACCCAGATATTGATGCATTTTCAAAATTGATCAGCAATGTTCTACTTGCTTGATGCCTATTCTTGGTCGAACTTGCTCTCAACCTGTCAAAATCCTAACTTGTATAAACTGCAGCTTTTCTATTCACGTGTGCATACAGTTTAACTTTTTGTACATTTGTGTTAATTACAAAATGGTTTATTTGACATACATATATATGTAAAACTTGGAAACAGGAACAGCACTTATTACTAGACGCCATTATCGAAATATCAGCGGTACTGCAGCCAGTCATATCCCCATGTAACATGACCTCTGTCACACTGATACTAATGTCATATGCATATTCACATTGCATTAATGTGTTTAAGTTATATGATTTTATTATTTATGATGTTTTCTTTGTTTTTGTTTTTTACATTGTTTATAAAAACTAGAGTTTTAATATAAATAAAAAAGAAATAATAAAAATAAATCTTCTTTTTTTGTTTCCTCTCAGATAACAGATTACAAAGATAGTAGAAACATATTTTATAGTCCATACTCGACAAGACATTAGACGTTAGAAAAATACCGCTTTATTAAAAACAAAAGCACAAACATTATGAAAATATAGTACCACAGAAATCCGATATGAAGTCTGCAAGTATTAACATCCTTTTCCCCAACTGTACACATATACATATATATTTAAACGTTTAAATATAATCCACTTCTGTTGATCAAATATGGTACCATGTCCTTGCAATAATTTTTGAAATATTTGTAAACAATTCCAGGTTCAGACGGTCAATGTTCTTCCATCTGATTCTGCTTACAAGTTCTTTAGAATCATCTTGTGGAATGCATCATTATAAATTCAGACTTCTTACCACAAACTCTCACTAATGCATATGTTATCTAAATTTGAAATTTTCGTACCCCATCCCCAAAAGTATCTGCAACTTACGATAAACTTCTGGAATGTCAAGAACCAAGAAAACACATAACGCTGTAATAACGGTTTAGTTTAAATGGTGAATGTAAAGTTATCACAATGGTAAACAGTTCTAAGAATTGAATGCTTATTTTGGTTTGTATATTTGTTATATAATATTAAGTTTCCTAGGCTATAAAGCAGTTAAGCAAAGCATCATACTAAACGCTTTTAAATCCCTTAAAGCATTCGGTTTCAATTCTGATATTACAAAAATGAAAAGATATGGTGTAAATGTATGAGAGACTGCACTCCATCCAAGGAAAAAACAGGGAGAATTCACAGATCTAGATGTCTGAACAAGGCATTCGACAAGGGTGGAATACCACTCTTTGTGAAAAGAAAATCGGCCCAAATAAATAATCGTTTATTCGTATTAAAAATAATACTCTTCTTACCTGAATATTATCAAAAATATATCTATATCAAAACATTAAACACAAAGAAAAACATATTATGACCACAAATCCTGACTTATGACAGGCACATGAGACATGTGGTGGGGAAAAACAAAAAGAATCAAAGGCAGTAACCGACTAACTGCAAGAATCAAACACAAATTACCCAAATCTGACTAGAGAGTACCCTAGTTACGACGAATATATAGAAGATACCTCTCACACAAATGCCGCGTAGTAACTGAAAGCAAGCTCAGGGTGGTATTCATGATGATATAACATCAAACCTCTCAAAACGAGATGTCATTAAACATAGCATATCCGACGATTTAACACTGTATTGTGAATAAAATTTCTGATAATCTCTAAAATACTTCAAAAAACCATCAAAATGATTGTAATGCTTCCATATTCCTGCGCAGTTATCTTTTTAATATACCATTACCGATGACGTTCTCGAGGAATCACGCAGGTTTTGTGCTTGATTGGGTCATGAAACATCAAATATTATATCACATCAACTGCATTTGCACAAATCAGAATGCCGATATTCCATTTAACACACAATTAATGTAAATATTCCATCATGTTAAACTTTTCTACACTTTAATAACGGTATAGGTACTATAGCTCTACACGTATTTAAGTACTAAACCTTTAACAAGACCGCACCTCTAACACGTGCGTCATCTCACATCTGTGTTAACCCGCGGTACTTCGGTCTGTAATTTTGTATATATGTTCGTTTCCATAAAATGCTGTTTTGAGTTTCGCAGTGTACATGTGTTATGTTTTCTTGAGTTTTCTTTGTCTATCGAACTGTCAACCCCACTGTCTGAGCCAGGTATTCTCTGGAGAATTAAACACGTAGTGAACAGCCATGGAGAACTGATTGATAGGGTATCAAGTGCACGGTAATTTTGTACACGAAACTTCACATTATAAAACTATACAGGTTTATTAAATTGTTGGCAAGCAAACTC
>JAULBM010230692.1:0-17044 GCA_032357055.1 Geukensia granosissima
AATATCGTCGGGAACACATGTTCCACCAGCAGAGGTATCCACCAGTGGTTTCTAAATACAAAATAACCACTGTTAAATAAATATGGAAAATTTAGGTATGCTATATGTACATTTAAAGATGTAACCTCTCATCAGTAGCATAAACTGAAACATCGGAAGTCTAAGATTCAAATAAAGCAAAAGAAACAATCAAATCCAAACAAATCTAAATGGGAAGCCAAATCCGACGGCACAGACATTTACTTGGTGCATTACTTTTCGAGGCCTTTCTTTATTTTCAGTTTTTTTAGAATTTTAGCGAATGCAGCAAAAATTTAAAGCATTGATTGATAAATTTCATGTCAGACAAGCTGGTAAATACTCTCGGGGACCAATGATCCACCAGCAGAGGTATCGACCCAGTGGTTCCAAAATATAAAATTACCAATGTTAAATAAAAAATGGAAAATTTCTGTGTGCTATAAAATGTTGGAAATTCGGTAACAATATAATATAAATTAAATTTAAAATGAAAATTTCTCAGAATTTAAAATAAAATTTATAGTTAATTTTGTCGACTTAAGGTGTTTATGTAATTGGCCTAACGCCGGTAAAGTTTTGACGATTAAATTTTAATAGTGACGTCACTCATAATTAGCCCATTATTCATTCCAATTGAAACACTGCTTTGCTTATTATGCTGATGATGGACGACATACTAGAATTAATATTAATTTCAAACAGTTGTCATTTCCTCCCTTTTTTTCACTCTACGAACAAAAAAAAACCAAAATAAGAAAAGATTTTCCTTTAAAGACGAATAATAAAAAAATGCAATTTGTTTAGAAGGTAATCAAACTTCCTGGTCATTGGTAACATGTATATCGATCAGTTCAAACTAATCAACGGTATTGTTTGTCTTATCAGTTCTTAAACTGACAAGTTTTAGTTAACTTCCATAAAGAGGACAAACATTTCTATATAATTATCCCCTCGTCGTTAAACCTATACAATACACATGGAATATTGCAACTTGCAAATTGCAGCTTGATGTGGGTCAATTAAAATTTTTCTATTTAACAATCACACTCAAGACACTTGAACTAAACGATTCTAAATTAAAATTTGTATGAAAATGATTGACTCCTACGTATACATTGAATGAATTACAACCTTTGTTTGTGTTTCACATATTTCAGATTAACAATTTGATTTTGTAACAGTTTACGCTTATTTATAACCCCGAGGTATATAAAAGTAAGTCAAAAACCAAACACATTCTGATACTTTCCGTTGAAATATGTATGAATGTTGCTGACAATTTCCTTTGTTATTTGCTTAAGTGATAGTTTGACTAGCCTTGAGCAATGGTATAGGTCATTGAAATTCCATTTGCTGTAATTGCTGACGAAGAAGTATGAGAGACTTCACATTTACGAGCGCTATGTGTCCCCATCTTTAGTGTTTTTACATTTTTATTTTTCATTAAGATAAAGAGATTAACTTTAGGAGAATACATTTTATTAATATTTATTTCGCTAGCGGATAGACAAATATCGCGTGAATGATCTTTTGATTGCACCAGTTTTTCAGGAATCGCTTGGAAAACAAGTTGAGTAATATTCACCGTGATAAATTTTGCGATTGGTTTGTTATTCTTTTTTTTTTCTTAACGATGTTTATGTATGTGGTGCATATTTAACATTAATAACACTACCATAAAAGAAATGTTTACTTAATTTGCATTAAGTAAAAAAAAAAATAGAAAGTTCAAATTTTAATCTTAATTTTTAACAATCTGTATTCATCAGTTATATATGGATTATATTCTAAAGTTCAATATCTTCAATGTCCATGGTACGATTATATTCGGAGTTTTACGGCTATTTAACCTTCATTACCGCTAGCCATATTTGGTAGTAATCCTGACGGTTAAATAAAATTTTAATAAAACGATAAAATTTATAAATATTGAACATGTCGAATTTTAGATGTCAGACTAAACATAATCAAATAAATTTTCGCATGAATTATAAATCATAGAAATTTTAAATGATTTGATAATATTTCATCAGATTAAATATGTAGATGCCGTATTGTTATTAAACTCTCCGGGAAAAATCAAAGAAAACAAAATGGACTGACACGTATGTAAATATTTTCAGTTAGTTAGAATAACGCATGAAGTCAACAATGAATTATGCTTTGTTGCTAAAGCAAAATTTCTTTATTCGTCATTCCTCCCTAAAACTGATTTATATTGGGTCAAAGAAAATAAGTAAGAAAAAATCAAAATTGCAATCAACTTACGGCAGTATGAATACATTTAACGCCAATGGTACTATATAGAAAAAAGAGGCGAGTTATGATTGTCCAAGAGACAGCCGTCAAATGTATTATGTATTCGTTCCGCCTGCGCAAGAAGAAAGTATTTTATGCATGTTTTTTAAATCTGATGATTTTTTTACACACCGCTTTTTGAAGATGCTAATTTTGATGCTTTTATATGAGAAATGTTTAACCCCGCAAAATAGATTTAGTTGATGAATTCAATACACTAGTAAATATTTAAATAAAGTTTTGCTGAGAGAAAAAAAAATAAGAAGATACCAAAGGGGCAGGCAAAAATAATTAAATCAGAAGAAAGACAATCTACTGAAGATGTTTGAATGGGATTTGTTAACTTATTCTAATAAAACCTATAAAAAGGCATAGACCTGCTTTGAACGAGGTTGCTGGTTGTTTATCGAAAAAACTATGTGGGTTTTGTTTTCTTACTTTTGTCAGTTTTCCTGGTTTTGACGGGGAAATGCATTTGCCATGTTTGTGTTAACATTTCACGCTTGCTAACTTCAATGACTGTAACTTTAACATGCAGCTTACATGTAAACATTCACAGCAACGATATTGTTATCAAAACTCGCTTTTAACACACTCAATCATCATTTCATTGAAAAATCAGCCACATGTGCATGTATAAGCTTAGTAAATTCAAAAATTACTATTTTTAAGTTATGGTGTTGTAAGTAAAAAAGTAAAGGATATTGAATAGGAAATAAATGGCGACGATGTTGACAGAATTGTTGTTTATCAAATAATACTTTACAGAAATTTGTTGCATTTGTTTATTTTTAAAGCACAGAAAATATGGAAAGGCTTTGAAGCGTATAGCAATAAGTGATGTCAATACATCTGCATTTGGCTTCATATTTCGATTAATTTGGATCGGAGAACTTCTTTTGCTCTGACTCAAACTTCTCAGACTTTCTGTGTGTTTCTTCTAATGCTATTGACGAGAGGTTACTTCTTGACCTTTTATATAGAATACCAAATTTCACCACGTTTAAACATCATTGGAAAACGAAAGAGCATGGAATTTAAACTCCTTCTCGCTATAATATTTGGTCGACAACAGTCTTTCTAAAGATTTGATTCAATTCTATATGAAAATGAAAAGATATCGGGCAAATGTTAGAATAAATTATTCCAACCACAAGAAAAAACAGAGGAAACCGTCAGATGTCGATTTGTTTGGATTTGAGTGCTTCCTTTGTTATGTTGGGATACTGGTGAGAGGTTACTCCTTCAAATATACATATAACATATACAAATTCTCCATATTTATTCAACATTGGTAATTTTGAATAGTTACACATTTAGAGGTCTCCACAGGACCTTCAACAGGTTTGAATAACACTCCTTGTGAAAAGCTGTATATCGCCCGAAAAAAATCGCTTATTAACTCAAGTCTGCTCTAAACTGTTCCAGCATTTATCATGATTGTTTCCTTTGGTTAACTTAATGTTTGTCTTATGTTATATGTTAATGATGGGCTATTGATGACAGTATTTGCAAGAATATTTTATCATGTTACCATTGCTCAAAATAAATTCTTCTCCAACAAATGTTCTCTCGTGGGATTTGGTGAATTTTTGTTTAAATTTTGTTGTTCATTTGTTGCTGCTTTTGACGTTTTCTATGGCCAAATGTTGAGCGGAAGGTTGAGACCCCACTTCACTAGTTTAACCCCACCACACGTCTCATGTGCCTATCCCAAGTCAGGAAATGTCTTCATAGGTTTGTCTTTGTGTTTATTGTTCTGTTAAATGTATCTGTTTGATAATATTTAGGTAAGAGCAGTATTATTTTACGCATACATGATTTTGTATTTAAAGCGATTGAGAACTTTTCACAAGAAGTGGTATTCCACCCTTTTGAAGGCCTTATGGAGACCTGTAGATTTAAAATTCCTCTGTTTTTTGTGTGGTTGCAGTGAAGTCTCTCTGACATCTACATCATATCTTTTCACTATCATATATACGTAATATATTACTGCTCTTAGCTGAATATTATCAAAAATGTACATGTTACAAAACATTAAACACAAAGACAATTCTTGGCTTGGGACAGGCGGTTTAATTAGTAAAGTGGGTAACCAACCCTCCTCAAAGAGATTCAAAGGAAAAAAATTAAAGAAAACAAAAGCAATAACCGACGAACTATGAATAGCATATGAAAATCACCCAATTCGACTCGAGAATTCTTAAATAACAATAAATATTCTTAACAAAATACTTGGAAAAAGACTATATCTCTCAAACGAATGCTCGCATTTACTGAAAACAAACTCAGTGTGAGATTTTTGATGTTAAGATCACGAGATGTCATCAAACACAGTATGTCGGACGATTTAATACTTAATATTTGTCAATAAACGTGAAGAATGAACACTTTTAATTCGTTTAATTTCATTTTTAGATTTTAAAAAAGTAGAATTATTTAAACCTAAAACATCATATTCTTTCAACGGAATTCGATTATACCAATGGGAGAGACAGAGTTAAAGAATCCGTTTTGTAATATTACCATAAACAGATCTTTTGGAATAACGAAATAAATTTGCAATGATGGTAGCAAAATTAGTACTTATTGTAATCTCAACTATCGGTTGACAGACCTTTTCGTCAAACGAAAAAATTATCATTTAGTAAGATGCTGTTATTTTCCTAAACACAAGCTTTATCTTTTACAAATGCATAAGCGACCAGCCGTTTTGAACACAAATTAGTAACTTAAAAGGTTAAGAACATATCCAATCAATGTTATGTGAGGTAAATAGATGCAGAATAATATTTTTTCCACGGAAGTAATTTAGTAATGTAGTGTACATGAATGCCTGGCATGAATGCAACGCACAAACCGCTGCTTAACGTAAATCTGTTGAAATGTTGTTATTATAAACCTCATTTGAACTAAACCATTCTATTTTCATTGAATGAATTAGCTTGATTGAAAAAGATTGACAAGTAATTAATCATATAAATTTATTTGTGTTTCAGAGTAAATATGTAAGCTATTACATCCCAGTTTGTGACATTTCCCTTTAATATTTTCATTTGAAGTTGCGCATATTTATATGCAAGTCAAGAAAACAATTAACAAAATTTAAAAAGTAAAGCATAGGCACTACAAGACTGCTGATGACATTAATATTCTGTATTGTTTTTTCATGGAATTATTTACATTAAAATGACTTTCCGCGAAAATAACTGTTAGAGTCAAGTGTACAATACACATGTGCATGTGAAAGATTAAAAATGCATAGTCTAAAGAGACAAGACAAATTCCCAACAAACTAAAAGATAAAATTAAAGAAAAGAACAAGGGATGGAATCATGGATTGTTGAATTTTAATTTTCTTTGTGTAGGTGAGGAGGTCTGCAGGCATCATATTGCGAAATTGTTGTAATCCCACATGCAGCCATATTCTATTTGATTTGATAATTGTAAATATAGATAAGGATAGCCGTCGTAAAAGTTAACTTAATTAACACTTGCACTGAGTCACTGACTGCATTGCTAATATATATCGCGTCATTTAATTTTTAATTAACCCTTTTTTGTCAACAAGTGTATAGATTTGAATATTTGTGATAAAGGTTAGCTATCTTTCGTTATCGACTGTTTTATCAGTTTTGAAGCAATTGTTTCTCGTTTATATATATTGTCTGAAAAAAAACAAATATCTGGAAAATGTATTATTCAACTTAATATCTGACATTATGTGTTAGAAAAATAAAGCACATGACATGTGTCTAAAATGTTAAATTGTTTATATATTGGCATAAACTATAAATCAATAAAAAAAAATTAAAAAATGAAATAACACATATGTTCAGACTAAGATAGAAAAATATTTTGATGCTAACAATTAACAGTTCTTAATCTTTGATGAAATGCGAACATTTTGGAATATTGGAATAGTAAGAAAAAGAAACAAAATCAAAAGGTCAATCAAGAAAGAGAAATATGTATATATACAATCACTGTTATAAGGACTCTGATGTAATTCAACATGCTAAACGTTAATATAGATTCATATCACTAGATGAAAGGACATAAACAAAGATATCAGTGGCAAAACAGATGGGGTTTCTAATCAAGGGGAAAAGTGCAACAACAACAATTCAAGTGGAACAAGAACACAATTCATTAATCTGGTTTGTCAAAGTTTTCATATGAAATGGTCAATGACATACACACTTGACTTTAACTAATATATATAAAAAATTAACTTCAGAACAATAAAAATATTCATTTTACTATTAAACAGTATTGGGTCAACTTTCTCTCGCCCCATCGTGAATAATTATTTTTGTGACGGGGAGGTACTTCTGCAGCCTTAACAATGGAGTTAATATTTGATGTAAATAAACTGAACGATAAAAACGTTTCTCTATGAAAATTGAAATGGTAATACGCACTCACAAATGGTTCTTTGATGTAAATCCATGAAAGTTTTTTTTTTAATTTGAAACAATCCCAAATGAACTGAACGATTCTCTTCTTTTTAAATTATCAGCTTTACAGAAATATATTAACAAGTGATGAGAATTTATTGGGATGTTAAACATTATTGACTTTCACAACCCGAAGATATAAAGCTGTATTGATTTACTTGAAAATATTTTTAAAAGCCAGAAAATATATTTACACACTGCAAGAATTTAAACGTCGTCTATTTTGTTCGTAATTACTTTTTTCTTTGAAATGACTACCCGGGAGCAACATAGCAATGACTTTTGCCTCGATTTGTTGAAGTTCACTTGAATACGTCTAAAAAGCATCATATATTCGAATTGCTTGTGTAAACAACTTAAGCAATGCTTTTTTATGATTCATTTTCTAACCCGAGATCAGGACCATCACCGTAAAATTAAACTAAATACTAAAAATTGATGAGTACAAGTACAGCCTTAAAGTGCACAGTTTTAAACGCTAAAATTTGGTGTCAAGACGTATAGACCTTCCAAATAAAGATATAGCATATTACCGATAAAAGTTTGATTTGTTTCTCAATCTGTTATTTTATCTGTTTTAAGCACTTTTTTATTCACATTATACCGAATATCTGTAAAATGCATTTATCCAACTTTTTATCTGATATAACATGTTAACAAAATAAAGCACATTAGGCTGCACTAAATCAATTCTACGTTTAACGTCAACCTTCAGATCCAAAACCTAGGAGGGACGGAGACAAATTAAAAACAAACAAAATTTTAAAACAGATTAGTTTGTGGTCTGTCTCCTACATTTTCCAAGTAAATATGTGTTTTTGCTTATCCAACAATAAACAAACTGCATATAAAAGACATTTATTCTTACAACAAGGATAGTATACATGTATATTTCATAAATTGATAGTAATGAAAGTCATTTTAGATTAGAACTTAATCCGGACTGTTCGATTTCTATAACTTCCTTGAAAAGAAAAACAAAAGACTGTTTGTTTTTAATTTTTAGATGTTTTCCAAAACCTACGACAGCGTTTGACGTTAAACATAGAATTTATTTACTGCAGACTTATATAGATCCGACTTAAAATAATCATTTGTTTATATATTTGTATATATTATCAGCCAGAAAATTATGAGTGATTTGATAATATGTCAACCAAAGGAAATTATGTAGGTGCCAAAACGAATAAAACGAAAAACAAAATCCAAAGAATAAAGTCACAGTCATATATTCAGATCATCATTCAAAATAAAGTTGCCACTGGATGTCAGCCATGAACGGCCAGTATACAATTAAAAACTATAGTCTATGTTCCCGTTTTCACCCCTTAGCTTAATCGAGGTATTTTGAATTAAAAAGTAAAGTAGTAAAGGGAAATAAAAGGGTCAATCAACCAACAATATCTATACAATCACCATTTAGAGAGACAATTCATTCATTCAATATGCAAACGTAAATATTCAAAATGTTGTCTTAACACTATACTCTATGTCAGAATTTGTTGGAACAGTTAAAAAAGTTATGAAAGATAACTGTCTACCGTATTCTTATAAAATAGAGTTTATTTTGTAGATCGAAATATAACAAGTAGTAGAAAAAATACTTTTAAGCAATCACGATGTTTAAAAGCTGCGCAGAGTTTTCAATTTTTTAAGGTTGGTTAACCATTTCTTTGTCGGAAGTGGCTCTTTGCACGCGCTAGTCAAAGACTGGGAGTAGACATTGACAACACTGCTATGTAAGGAAGTAATTAAACTAGGATTGAATAACCTACAAAATTCATAAAGGCGCCCCTGAAAAAGAGGACCATTTGAAAGATATGTGTGCACAACGAAATGTGCCTCATATCTTGATCTTCATATCGAATTTGACAATGGAGTAAGGCTTCACAAAATTATATGATAAACGTAATTTATTCAACTTTACACTAGTCAACTTCCTGTTTATTGACAGTAACATTGCAGCTGCCCCGGTGTACAGGTTTTCTAATACAGCGATTTTCTATACAGAGCTTGGTTGCTAACACAAAAACTGCTAGGACAGGAATATGTTGCTCCTAGTTTGAAGTCATCACTCTAGAAATTTTACGGTCGACTACACCATCTTGTCGACCGGAATATCTGTTTCATAGAAGCCGAACCTTTCCTAGTGAAATAGTAAACCATTAACAAGCTGTTCGCATTCTCCGGAGGTTGTCATCCCATGAAACCCTCCTCTTTATCCTGAAATGACTTAAACCCGATTGTAAAATCTACGGGTATCTTTTCAGAAGCAAGTGCTGCTAACCCTTCCGAACCAACTCAGTTTACATCCCTCAAAGACGGATAAGGGAATCCATCTCGTCGGAGGGTTTGCAAGATTACAATACAGGGCACCTGTCCGTGGACCATAGAGGGTGACAGTTTGCAGTGAGCGGAAGTTCTTGTGTTATTTCAGTGTCCGGGTTAAACCAAGCACACTGAATTGGTAATTAATGGTTTTCCACTATGTATGCTGCATTTGGGAGTAAAAGCTTAGACTTGTCGACTCTAAAACCGAATAATGTTTCTGGGTTAATTTGCAAGACTTTACGGTGGATTGTTGCTTCGTGAGTTAGCAGGTTTCTTTATACAGGTATTGACTGGCTCCGAGGACTACAGCCGTAAGCTGAGGGCAACAGATTAGTCGGAGGGTCAAACAAAAAGCTGTTGTCCGAGGATCAAGTCTATAACTGTTTTGTTATACCTTTGTCGATCAAAACTAATCACATGATGTGATCAGCCAATAGAGATTAAGTCAAGCCCACGCGGTCAACAGACAAAATTGTTGATCTGGGCAACAGTTCTAAAATGTTACCTGTTGCTATAGAAAAGTATACCTGTTGTAAAACAGTTAAAATATTGTTGTTTTATTGCAATAAATTTTCTTAGGAAGATTTTATAAAGGTAAAACAATCATCATTATATATTGATATGCTATTGTCCTGTATTAAAAATACATATTTCACACTGAACTTAAGGCAGTTTTCAAATAGTCAACATTTTTCACCTTCCCCTTATGAATGCAGTTCTCGCTTGTATGTTCACTTTAGTTTCTTACTTCAATGAACCTTTAATTTACAGTTTAACTTTTACAGTAAGCATATCGATTACAGTGTTCACTAAATCACATTTTTATAATCGCTACTGAAACAGTCTTGCCTGGGCTGCGACTAAGGTTTTAAGGTTCAGGACAAGAGGCAGTATTTGGTCGGATATTAGTATAATAGACGACTGACACAAATACATGTATAACTAAACAAGAGTAAGATAATGTTACAGGGTTAATAATATAGACGCGATTTTTCTTCAAAGAACTTTCAAACCTGCAATAATTAATCAAATCAACTCGAAGTGCAAACGTAAAAAAGACGAATGCAAAGTCATACTATTTAAGTCAAGAACGGTTTTTAAATAAGTAATTCTATACGGGATGACTTCAACTTTCATATTGTAAACTTCCCAAATTTTATGTGGCAATATTCTTGCTCCCCCTGCCTACGGTGTTAATCTTTTGCAGTTGATTTAATACTCTACATTGGACTTGAATACTTTACTATACGAAAATACAAAGTATCAAAGCCTTAAATAATTAAGCTGAAATGGGAGGGTGACAGTCATGTATTTTAGTTACTGACAACATTTTTCAGGTTCAAATACATATAAAACTTATTCTTTCATGATTCACGCCCGCTTGTGAAATTGATTTCAAGCAATCCGCAAATTATAAAAAATAGGTTCAAACACAGGCAGTTTGGAAAACGAACCACCAATGTCCATGGTTCACGTCATTTTGTTGCTAAAAGAAGATTCCTAATCCAATCGAACAAAACCTATATCCGTATTTTAATCAACCAATCAGTTTACAGTAAACATAAATGTCTTGGAAAACTATTTAAGAAAATAAAGGCGGTTGACAATTTATAAGTAAAACCCTTTGTGAAATATATACCTATCAAACTGCCAAACTATTGGCATTTACTAATTAAAAGCATTACAACATGTAAAACGACATCCACGTATTTCATTTCAATAAAAGTTGTCTTAACAGTTGAGGGAGAAAATTAGATGCTTTGTTATGATGTATGAAAGGAATATCATTTCCATTGGTATATTCATTAGCATTTTGGTATTTGACTTCTCATTTATTCTGGACGATTAAGAGCTTGTCATATGATTAGGTTTCCATCCTTGTGAAAGGCCAAGAGAAGACCTCTAAAGTTGTTCTTATCTCTCCTCAACATCAACTTATTATCGGCCATTTTTTCAAAAATTATAAAGATTGAGAGTGAAAACAAACAAATCAAAGTGAATGCGTTGGTAAGTAAATGAATGAGTAGGCAACTGGTGGGAACAATCCAGTTAACAGGGGACAGCTTTAAAAAAGACATTGCAACATTCATTGAAGTCGTTAAGTTTCAAAGAGTTTTTGAGTTAAGTTTTTTAAACAAAGTTAAGGCGTTCGCTTTTTGAATTTGGCCACGTATGATATCGATTCAATATTTACGTCAAACATTACAAAAAGCGTAATTAATTATCTCAATAAATGAACCAACTTGTTGTAAGGCAAAATAGCTTCTTACTCTGAATTTCTCTAATTCTTTTGTAAATTTCACACTCCTCGACCGGTGTTGGAAATGTTTTTCTAATCCTCTTGAGGGCTGTTATTTCTCGGCTGATGATTGGGTGATTTTCAGACCTCGCGTGCTTCGCTTCACGAATTCAAAGACTTGTCACGATCTTATTTCTTTATAAAGATCATTTCATAGATGCTCCATATCAAGTATTTATCCATTTGGCCAAGCGGTTTCAGAGAAATTTTTTAATTTGTCAGATTTATCAAAAACAATTGTCAATGGCAACTATGTCCGACGGGGACGAAATGAGGAGATTTTATAAAGGATCTTCTTCCACAGCAAATACTAATTAATTTGACTAAGCTCTTTCAAAGGAGAAGATTTTTTAATGTATCAGCCAATCAGAAACAAGAATCGTCAATGACGACCATTTTTATCCGATCAGGACAAAACGACAAAACTGATCAAAACTGTATAAAGGACTACTTAAAGATGCTTCCTGTAAAGTTTTGTTCCATTTTGTCCAGCGGTTTCAGAGAGGAAGATGAAAATGTAAAATATAATTACGGACGGACGCAAAGTGATGCGAAATCTCACGTGGCATTTGGCCAGGTGACCTAAAAACTTATTATACAACCAAAAGTAATATTAGTGTCTTGCTTTAGCAACTTCCTCACAGGCTAAAAATGATAATTGTTGATTTGATAAAAGAAGGACAAAGTTCACCAATATTGATCAAAATATACAATTAATTGACTGAATGTTTTTTTACATCCTTAAACAAATATTATGCTTATTAAGGTTAAGAGCATATTTATGAATAATGATGCACAATCCCTGCTCTGTATTTGATAGACACTCTGAGTCATATTTTAATGTGCTATCTCACAAAACACTCCACATGAATATATGCCACTTTACACAAAAACATTTTTTTCTGACTCTTGGCCAACAAGTCTTTGCTCTACTCCTAAATTGTGCGTTCAGTGACGTAGCTCCCTATACGCCAACACGCAGCTGCGTGCAGATCAGCGCGGCGAAAACTGTACCATTGCCCTTACCCAACAGGTGTACCATTGCCCATTCCCCCACCTGCGTGCACATTGAAATACCCTAGCTACGCCCCTGGCGTTCTTAGCAGAGAAGCAACAAATATTGATTTTAATGTCTTTGGTTTGATCTATCAGCATGCTGCACTAGAGGCAGCCACGCCAACCAGTTCACCACCGAGGCAGCTCAACATATACAAATAATCACTCACTCAAAGTCCAAAAGCATACTTCCATATTTGTCTGTATTTTGATTGTTTGGTTGAACACAGAAATAACCAGAAAGTAAACAGTTAATGATGATAGGTTGATTTTTCGTAATTTTTTTTCTAAGATGTAGAAAATTGAAATGTTAAATACTATTTGTTTATTAGAATGCATGGAGTTATATGGTGTCTGTTGCAAAATCCTTGTATTCACTATGTCAATTCCAAAAAGTTTAACAAATATAAGTCATGTAATTTTTTCTATGTCGACGAGACCACAGTAACAATGAAGCCAATGGCGGACCACTAGCATTGTATGTAAGAACAATTTTTGCATTTGTATAAAAGTTTGCATCTCAGTCCTACAATATCTGTGAATCTTTAGCTAGGTGTTGAATCCAGATCCAGGGACATCTCAGTCCTACAATATCTGTGAATCTTTAATTAGGTGTTGAATCTAGATCCAGGGACATCTCAGTCTTACAATATCTGTGAATCTTTAATGAGGAGTTGAATCCAGATCCAGGGACATCTCAGTCCTAAAATATCTGTGAATTTTTAATTAGGTGTTGAATCCAGATCCAGGGACATCTCAGTCCCACAATATCTGAGAATCTTTAATTAGGTGTTGAATTCAGATCCAGGGACATCTCAGTCCTACAATATCTGCGAATCTTTAATTAGGTGTTGAATCCAGATCCAGGGACATCTCAGTCGTACAATATCTGTGAATCTTTAAATAAGATTCACGTTAAATCCAGATCCAGGGACATCTCAGTCCTACACACTGTGAATCTTTAATTAAGTGTTCACGGAATCCAGATCCAGGGACAGCTTGTTTTGGAGAGTGACTCAGTCTCGTACTACAAAAAATTAACCTACCAAGTTTATTGAATTAAGAATGCACACTGAAAAATCTTTTAAAAGTCTCCCATTAGTCATGGGTTTTTACAAAAGTTGATAATTAGTTTCTATTAAACAGGTTTACTGTGTATCCGAATATTTACATCAATCACTAGTTTCTATCAAACCAGGGTTACTGGTTACAGGGTATTTTTTCGTAAAAAAGGGGCCCTAAAATCCACCATAGGGTATCCAGTCCACGAGTACCTGTGTCATCATCCAACTCTTGATTGAAATTAAATAGACTATGGGGGGTTGAAAGTTATTAACGTCCTGCACACCAAATTAATGCTCTCAGCCGGGCGGTATAAATATACTATTTTCTCATGGGATGATGTAATGGTCACTTAATCTAAATTTTTTGAAGGGTTGTCTCGCTTTCATTAAAGCTTGTTTGATTTTTTTTAAATATTCCTCGATTTTTAATGTGAATTTAAGTTTACTATGAATGTCAAATTATTTATTTTGGGCAGCTCGTTTAAAGTTTTTATCAGAATACATCTGATAAATAGCTTTTTAAAATGTTAATTTCAAATGATTTTTAATTTCATGAAATGATTTATGTGGGCATTAACATCTAAATCAATTTTCTTAAATAATTTTAAAGCGTTATATAATAAAAAATTACATGTGAGGCGAACGCAATGTCACCAAAATTTCGTAATCGAACGCCCCTTTCTCATTATTACCCTTAGCACGTGACAAATGTGAATAGTTTTCATATACAATTCGAACATGGGAGGCCATTTTTTTTCAAAACTTATGATGTGAAAAGTGGTATAGAGGCCTGGTAAAGTAAGATGTAATCTAGAAAAGGGCAAGCATTGACTGGTAGCAATGGTAACGTAGAAATACATCATGTACATGTTAAATTGCATAAAAAGCCCATTCCGAGTATAAAATTTGTAAATGTTAAAACAGTTTAATAGCTTCAGTAATGTGACGCTGTTTATAGTTGTCAACTGATGAGTTAATAACATTGTAGCTACATGTGTAGTCTAAACTGCAACGTGCAATCCTTCTCAGGTGGTACTTATAGTTTTTTTAATTATAAAATGTGTCAACTGTTCGACACATTAACCCGCCCTGCATCACAATGTGCCTTGAACATAATTATGTTGTACACAAATTTCTAATAAAGTGTAAAGGTTACTGTTGGAAAATGCTTACAGAACAGAAGAAGGGGTTCACTATAAACTTTAGAGATGGCTTTATACCTATCCTATATATACCAGGACTATTTGTCATTGATAAAAAACAATTTACTTCAGTACCCATCCACTACATGTAACTTGTAGCCTATTATTTTATACCATTCTTACAATAGATAAGCTAAAGGAGGTTGGACCAGTTACACAATGTACATCAAAAGCTAAGTTCAGTAAATTATCTTCCCTGTTCAAATAAAAAAATAATTTTTATAATACTTGAAGTGATCATGGTGTTTTTAAACATGCACTTGGACCACACTTGACTTGTTTGTAGTTCTTTGGGAATGCCACTATAATTTATTGACCCTTTTCGAAAATTAATATGTCATTTAAAGTAGGTTTCAGTGTACCCACTACCTGCATAAGAATTGTAATATACATGTAAAATATGGAGGTACATTGTATGATGGTTATTTACTAATCTATCCCAGTTGCAATTCTTGTAACTGATGTTTACTGTAAAAGTTAATTGGCCTTAATTATGTGATATTATTTACAAATTTGATAATTATCATGACAAATATTATAATAAATCAAAATGACAATGGTATTTTGGGGTAGGCTTGATTTTTTGTTGTTCACAGAAAGAATAACAAATAATTAGGGCCCGCCATTATGTGGCGAACGCCTTATAGTAATCACTCTGTCCATCCGTCTGTCCGAAACACATTCATGTCCGCTCCAGAACTTTATAACCAGTTACTGTAGAGGGATGAGACTTTGCATGATTGCTAACCACTATTAGAAGGTGTGTTATGTACCAAAATAATTTTTGTCCTTCAAACCTCAAGGTACCAAGCTTAGGGTTTTCATGGGACACTTATAATTTACTTTATTTAGGCTATGGCGGGGTCCTTAGAGATGGTTTCCATCTCTATGTTATCTAGTTTGTTTTGCATTTGTTTTTTTTTTTTTTTGTGAGATTTTCAGAAATTTTTTATATGACTTGTTTACTTTTGACTGAATGACACACAACACCTACCAGAAAGGAGACCCAAAAACATACAAAAAAACAACTATGGCATAGGTCAGTGCAGTTTTAAAATTTAGCATTAATCCATCTCTCTTGATTTAACTTGTTAATTATGATTTATTTGACTTTTTTATGGTTTACAGGATGGTAAGCATGAGTTAAGATTTCCTATACCTAAGTTTCTGATGGCCAGTAAGGGTGCAGGAACAGCTGATGATGCTGTCGCTCCGATGCCAGGGGTTATAGAGAAAGTCACGGTCCAGCCTGGTACTGAGGTGCAGAAAGGTGATCCTCTTGTCACAATGATAGCCATGAAGATGGAGGTAAACAAAAATACCTAAATAGTTATGATTAAAAATGAGAATCTCTTTCTAGTTCAGGAGTGGCCAATTGCATACACTGGCGCGAAACCTGGAGTAATTTAACAAGGATTATTTAACCTGCAAAAATGACTAGTGGCACTCCTGAATGGGATTTTAATAGTAGTTCTTCTAATACATACCACAAGAGGGTGTGCACCATTTTTTAAATTACTTTATCTAGGTCAAACTTCATCGCTTCTGCCAAAAACAAAGATGGCCAACACTAAATGTCAAATCCCCATAGAGAAATTTAGATGCAGGTAATAGTATGTAAAATGCTTTTGCAAACTGTTAACCATGGGATAATTCTTTCTTTTAATATAAAATAATTCAAAGGCCGAAACATGCATATAATTTACATACGCCCAAACTTCGCACTCTATAAAAGCTTGACATAAAGTACAGTTATTTCTGGAAAAGCCCTTAGTTTTTATCTGTTTTTTTATCAAGTTTAATTTTGTTATTAATTGTCTGGCAATGATATCATATTTGATAGAAGATATTTTAATAATTTTTTTCTTGTTTTGTTTTCAGTACATTATTAGAGCTCCAAAAGCGGGAACAATTGCAAAGGTTTTCTATAAAGCTGGTGATACGGTATCTAAGGGGACACCACTGGTACATTTTCAGGAGGAGGAGAAGACCAATATCAATGGAGGTGAAGATGAACCTCAACTATGATATACACAAAATAGTGCTTATTAGAAATATTAAAATTTGTGATATTTGTGGCTTGTTAACTGAGGGTTGAAATATTTCTGATTTTGCATTGTATCAAATACTCAGGTTAAAACATTAATAAAAATCTTGTGCTGGAGTAAAGGTGAAGTCAAAGTAATGTTTTATACTCTATGTCAGAGTTTGTTGGAACGGTTAAAAACGTTATGGGAGAAAAATTGTCAGTCGTATTCTAATAAAGTAGTGTTTATTTTGTAGATTGAAAAAAGTGCAAGTAAGTTGCAATAA